>PVKN010003754.1:21033-36083 GCA_004027915.1 Capromys pilorides | reverse complement strand
TTTGCACAAGTTATAGCGCTCATGCACAAGTGGATGGGTGGTGATCACAGCTCTCACTCAGGAGGCTGAGGCAGGAGGGTCGCTGCGAGTTCGAGGCCAGCCTGAACTGTGTAGTGAAACAGGAGGAGCGGGGAGACGAGGAGGAAGAGGAAGAAAGAAGGAACAGGGTCGTTAGTCTCTGATCTTTTTGGAATTCCCTTACCAATTACTACCTCAAGTATCCGGCGGTACTTCCACTTAGAAAACGAAAAGCAAGGCTCCACACCGCTGGGATGATGCTTAAGGTGATCTGCAGAGAAAATGGCGACATTAACGCGGGAAGGGCGCCTGACATCCTAGGCTGGAGTGCGGATGGAGGACAGCGCCACCAAGAGCCAGGAGCAGGGGCTGACGGAAAGGACCGAGGAAGCACGGAGGGACCCGAGGATAAAGAACAGACCCGAGGTGCGGCGGAAATAACCGAGGAGGCGCGGAAGAACCCGAGGATTAACGAATGGACCTGAGACCCGGCGGAAATAACCAAGGAGACAACGAGAGTTCGGAGGAGGGTGGTGTTCGCGGGAGGAGGATGGTGGGCCCTCCTGGACGCTAGGAGACCACACAGGAGCGCGGAACCTGAGGCTGTGGGGTGGGTCCCAAGAATAGGTGAGGTCCCTGAAGGAGGGACCGACCTGGAGCCTGGGGAGGACCGGCGACCTGGGGCGCAGGGACCAAGGGAGGCGCGGAGGGACATCACCTGGCCTCAGACTAGCAGCGATCCTCCTGTCTCAGCCTCCCAAGCATTGGGGTGACGGCCGTGCGCCCCCATGGACAGCTGTAGCCAAGAGGTGCTCAACCTGGCTGTGCTGAGTGGGCGTGGGCGCGGCTCCTGGGCCGCCTGGGTCCCTCCCTCCGCCCTCGGGCCTCTCCACCCCACGTGGCCTGACATCCGGGTGGGAAGAGGGTGGCAGCCGCCCCTACACTCTTCCTGATGGTGCCCTGGGCCGCTCGGGGCGGCTTCGGTCCTCTTAAGCCAGGACTTGTCCAGGAGATCCGTGGGGGCATGTGTGGCCACGTACAGCCAGCCTGGGCGGGGCGAGCCTTCCCTGGCACTCGGTACCCTGGGCAGGCAAGCGGGTGGAGGCAGCCGTGTCTCCCTGCCTTCAGGTGGAAGGGCCCAGCCTCCGCCCGGCATCCACTGCTGTGCTCTGACGTGTGACCTCCACAGGCCTGCAGGTCCCTGTCCTTCCGTGCATGCCTGGCGCCCAGTCGTAACCTTGCTTCTTGGGAGAGACTGAGTCAGGACCGACATGGCAGGGCTCGGTGCAGGTTGCACATCTGTGACTTCCCTTGCAGGCATGACTGTCTGTGATGCAGCGTGTTGCTGCGTGTGCCATGTTGGGTTAGGATTGTCCCTCAGTTACTGTGGGCTGGCCAGGCACACAATCTCCCGGAGGAGTGCACGGTGAAGGTTTAAATAAAGGAGTCAAGTGGTGGGATTTTCTGGCTCCAGGAGGACCCAACCCCGCTAGTGGAATTTGGGGTTCGTTGGGGGCTGAGACAACTTCTCTGGCGGCAGTATTTGTTTGGTTATCAAAAAAAGGAGGCAAGCTGGGTGTGGTGGTGCACACCTGTAATCCCAGCACTTGGGAGGCTGAGGCAGGAAGATCAGTGTGAGTTCGAGACCAGCCTGGGCTACAAAAGTGAGCTCAAGGTCAGCCTGAACTGCATAGCGAGACTGTCTCAAAATGAAAAAAAAAAAAGGGGAGGGGACACTGAGGAAAGTGCAGGAATCTGAGCAGAACCGAGAGGACCGTGGGCACCAGGTCAGGGGCCTGTCCAAGTAAGGCGAAGTGTGCTGCCTGCAGGAAGACCTCGCCCGGAGTGGGCTGCCGCGGGCTGCGGCCTCTCTCTTTAGTTCATGGGTACATTCTAAGTATAGGAAAGGATCACATGCATCGCAGGGACTTGGCCCCTGTACCCCACAGAACGTCATTCCTTTTGCCCCACTCCCCTGTGCTCCCTTCAGCCCCTCTTCCCCTCTTGATTCCAACAGCCGGCTTTCATTTTTCCCTTCTTTTTCACTTTTTTCTTTTCTTGTCCCCCCCTTCTCTCTCTCTTTTTTTTTTTTTTTCTTTTTAGGGTGTGGCTGTGCAGTTCAGGCTGGCCTTGGGGTCACGTTGTAGCCCAGGCTGGTGTCCACTCACAAAGGTCCCCCTGCCTCAGCCTCCAGAGTGCCAGCATCACAGGTGCGCGCCACCACCCTGGCTCCCCACCCCTCTGGTGCTTCCCTGCCCCTGTGAACATTTGCTTCCTGCTCCACAGTCCTTCTGTACACTGGGTCCTACACTTTGGTCTTATGTACACTTTGGGCTTCTGGCCCCAGAGAAACAATGTGGTATTTACATACGTGTGTCTGGTTTATTTCATATAAGAGTAGGGTCTCAAGATTTCTTTTTAAGAGGGCCAGCCAAATAGCTCAGCAGATTAAAGCACCGGCAAGAAGGCATGGTGGTGGGGATTCAATCCTCAGGCCTGCCCCGAAGCCCTGTCCCCCAAGGTGTGCTGAGTGTAGGGGCGCCCGCCTGTAAACCCACCTCTTGGGAGGCTGTCAACGGGCGGATCACTACAATTCTGTTCTAGTAGTGAGACCCTGAACACTCTGTAGACCCTTCCCTAGAGTACAAAAAAAAAAAAAAAAAAAAGATTTAAGACTGAATACTTTTCCATTAATATTGCTGCATTTGGAGCTGGGGAGAATAAATGCTTGCCTGGCAAGCGCAAAGTCCTGAATTCCATCTCTGGTACCACCAAAAAATCATGATGATGCTGCATTGCAATTGGAATCTAATTGCACAATGGAATATTATTCAGTCTTAAGAAGAAGGGGGAAAAAAAAAAGAAGGGAAATTCTGACACACAATATAAGTGGGCGAACCCTAGAACTGTATTCTAGCTGAATAAGCCAGTCATAGGGGACGAATCTCACATGATTCGATTCCTAGGAGCAACCAAGCCTGGTGGGACGGGAAGTGGATTGGTGGGGCGGGGCCATGGGCAGATGGTGTCGAGTGGGGACAAACTCCGCTTGGCAGGACGGAGGCGCTGTGGAGGGGGACATCTTGCCTCAGCAGGGACCAGTGGCTCACAGAGGTTCACTTCCTGTGAGTCCACCTCCCGTCTCCAGACACACACACAAAGCCAGCTGGTTAGTTAGGTCCTGCTGAGAGCGGCTCTGTGGTGGTCTCCACCACGGCCCTGTGTGTCACTGCCTGCACATGTGGGGTGGGGTCGAAGAGAGGCGCCCTCACCCATCCACGGCCAGCTGCCCTCACTTGGGCTTGGACACGGGCACCCAGTGCAGGTCTCAGCTGTCCTGGGCAAGCTGCCCGGGGCACCCTTGCCGTGGCTGCCTGAGGGAGGGCAGTCGCATTGTTCATAGCTGGCAAAGCCAGGCTGGTGCTCGACTGGGCCCCGACACTGCTGCTGCTACTGCAGCTGCCGCCACCGCCGCCTTCCTGAACCTCTCAGCACTTCTGATCAAGGGCCCAGGACCAGTTTGCCTGTGACGCAGCTGGCCTTGGGCTCACCGTGAAACAGCTTCTATTTCTGTTGAGACAGTCTTGCTGTCCCTGGGTCCCCTCAGCTTGGAAAGCCTCCTGCCTCAGCCTCTGGAGTGCCTGGGATCACAGGTGTGCACCAACACTCTTCCCCCTGTGGGGCCAGGCAACCGCCCTCAGCCTGCTGGCTCTTTGCTTCCAGGTGACTGTCCGGGTCCCCGCCCGAGCCAACCCCCTTCCCGCTCCGTGTTCTTCACTCCTCTCTCTCCTCCATGTGTAGGGGCTCTGAGTGCCAGGTAGACACTCCCACTGAGCCGGCCATGGCCCACGCACAGCCTCTGTGTCTCCCTTCTCGGCCCGCCCCACCCGTCCCTGTGTGTGTAGAGGGGACCACATGGGTGTGCAGGACACTCATGCTGGCATCTTTGGGGCTGCCTGGAGAGCGAGGGCTCAAATGTGGCCCCCGGGCCCCCGCTTCAACCTCCGCAGTCTGTGCACCCAGCGCCAGGTGCAGTCTGTCGGGCCCCCTCCACTGGACCCTTCGCCCCATGGGCTGCGCTGGCCCCAGGCCGTGGCGGCTGACCCTGGCCAGGCTCTCTCTAAAGCTCTATGCGCACCTGCTCAGGCGGAAGGCGGGAGGCTGCGTGAGAGGGGGCGCCGCCTGTGCCTGCAGGCTGTGGAGGCGTGTGTGAGGGCGTTAGGTCGTCTGTACGCGTGTGAGGATGTGTGTGTTTGAGGGTGTGCGTGTGCAGGCCCACACGCATGCGCACTGCTCGCCACTTTGGAGTAAGTACCTTCGGGCACCAGCTGCGGTGTGCCAGGCACTACACTTGCCCCAGGCCAAAGTAGGGCACCCCTGCCACCTCCCCTGCCCTGGCAGAGTCGCCTGTGCCTGCTGCGGGGAAGGAGGTGCAGGTCCGCACCCCACGCAGTACCAGGAAGATCACAGACTGGGGTGGTGGCCTGGGGACACATGGAGATGGTGTCCTCTCTCTGCCCTCCCCCACCACCCTGACTTGGTCCCTGGGTGGTGTCCTAGGCCAGGAACCCTGATGTCCGGCCCAGACCAGAGACCAGCTGACGCGCAGCCCAAGACCAAGGACGTGGAAGAGAGCTGGGGGTCAAGGACATGGAGTGTGGCTGTGACAAAGAGGGCATGGTCAGGCAGGTGGTGGCACCACAGGCCAGGCAGGGACACCTACAGGCTGGCAGAGCCCGTGAGCAGCCTGGCCCTAACTGCTGTGGCTGCATGCCTCCCCGGTGACACGCATGTGGGCTGGCTGCAGGGCACGGGGTCAGGGCTCTCTTAGCTCTGCGGTCCTGGTGCCCCAGCTGCTTCCAAGCTGGGCCTTGAGCTGAGCTCGAAGTCCTGGATGCAGGCAGGAGGCCTGTGGTTGTCCATAATGACCACTGCTGGCTCCTGGAGCACCCCACATGTCCTGGGGCACCCTCACTTTTATCGGTGAGAGTCTTGGGGCTGCTGAGGGTGTTAAACTCACTTGGTGGTTGGCTTTGCCATCACCTGATTAGACACGACCCACCCTCCAGCCTGGCTAGGAGTTGCCTCACACGGAAACACAGGGCCCAAGTGCTGTGGTCACATGTACTGATGACTAGCAGGTTGTTTATGCTGGCTCCGTCCTGCCCTGCCGTGCGGCAGGAGGCCCTGTCCTGTGGGAGCAGGCCCCGCGCCACGCAGAGCCCTGCCTTGCCGCCCACACCCGGAGCCCGGGCCCACTGATATTCAGGAAGTTCTGCATCGTCTCGGGGGCTGTGCCGTTGTCTGCTGCACCAGGCACCCCTGAGTAGGTCCATCTCCCACAGGCTGTCCCACAGGGACTTAACCTTTTACACAGGGATTGGAGGAACTCAGTGGGGAGAGGGAGGTTGTGTACCTCAGTTTCCCAAGCCACCTACATGCAGGTGAGCCCCAGCTCGGTGGGGAGACAGGCAGGGCGCCAGGTCTGCTGTGCCTCCTGGAGCAACAGTGACTACACCGCCCTGCCCTCTCTTACGACACCTTGTGGAGCAGCCCTGGAGGGAGGGCGGTGGGACCCACATCCTCTTCACACAGAGAATCTGAGTTGCAGAGGCGGTCCTGGGCCGGCCACCTGACAGCGGCTCAGGTTGCACATGGAACAGGCGATTCTGCAGCCGTCATTCACAGGCCTCTGACGTGACCGGTGTCCCTGAAGCTCCGTGACAGTGCAGCGGCCCTCGGTGGCCCCAGGGCGCAGGGCCAGATGCCCACGGCCACGTGGTCACGTGGACACTTGGCCTGATGGGAGCTGGGACGCTCCACCCAGGTGAGCAGGACACTTTGGGAGCAGGGGAGGGCAGGGAGGGGCTGGCAGGAGCACAGCTGCAGGGGTGAGGGAGGACTGTGTGAGGCTGCGCGTCGTCGTCATTAGGTGGGGCTCTGGCTCCAGGTCCCTGTGTCCTGGGCCCCTCGATGGCCAAGATGAGAGACCCAAAGCTCCTGAAAAAGTGAAACCAAACCTTGGGCCTAACTGAAATGGGAATCATTTCCATGTCATGCTGAAAGGCAGGAAAAAACAGAGGGTACTAGTGAAGCCGGCCACCGGACCCCTCCGGGTCACAGGCAACATCTGGCCAGCCTCCGAGTGTGCGTCCCCAATCCTGCAGATCAGAAGCGTGTCCAGCCGAGTCCTTTGTCTCATCTCTGCCTCAATGCCCACAGCGTCTTACCAAGGGTGGGGAAGGGGTGCAGAAGTGACAGCACCCTAACACAAGTGGATGACGATGGATTCTCAGTGTAGCAGAGAAACAGGCCAAAGGAAAAGGGGAAAGGGGCCTCATTCTCTTGGAGGACACAGAGGAGAGTGTGGGGGAGGATGAGGAATGGTCTCTCTCCATTAGACAAAGGGAGGCTGAGGCCTTTATGGCCCTTGGCCAGAGGCAAAGTTTGGAGGGGACATTATATACACCTGAGGAGCTGACTGGGGGTCTTCCCTGAGGTGGCGGGAAGGGTGGAAGTAAATTATGTCCTGGGCTGAGTTGGAGAAGGGGCAGGCAGTCTTGGGAGCAAAGGCCTTTATTTTAAGGGCATAGGCCATATTAGATGACCACCATAATGATTTTAGCAATTTGTGCTAGAGCCAGAACCTGTCAGATTAGAAACTAAACTAGAGATTCTTTTGCTAGGGTACAATTAACCCCACTGAGACCCACCACCCCTGCATACCAAGGAACAGGGAGGCACCTCCAGGACAACTTGGTAAAAAATTGTGCCAGGGAGTATGTGAGCCCCAGGTGCAGGGAGGCGGCCCTGGACACAGTGGGCTTGGAGTGGGGTAGGGAGGCTCAGCCGGAGGCGCTCATGGCCGCTGTGTCCAAGGGCTGGGCTAGCACAGCACAACGGTCCCACGGGCTGGCCCTGGGGGATGTGACCCCCCAGTGGCAAAGGTGCTGCTGTCTCCCAGTGGGCTGGCATGGGGGTCAGGCCCCAGGAGCACCTGGCTGTGGACCCCGCTTAGTTCTTGTTGGTGCTGGATGGCCTGCCAGGGCGTTTAAACCGCATTTCCTGTCCCCCACCATTGCCCTGTACTGCGTCCCCTGAGCACTACCGGTGACCCAGCTCTCTGACCTGAGGGAATGACTGTTTCTCTGCCAGGCATCTGGTGCAGGCAGACACACAGGACAGAAAGCGCCACACGGCACTCTGGGAGGCTGAGCAGGAGGCCCCGAGGCGGAGCCCAGCCTGGGCAACCTAGTGACCCGGCGAACGGTGCATGGATGGGCTCAGTGCCGAGGCCAAGGCCACCCCTCACAGCGTATTCCACAAAACAAACCCACGCTGTCCTGACTGTGGACGTGGTCCCCCGGTCACTGCCTCCCCTCCTGTGCCACCCACAGCTTTGCAAAGGCAGCCCCAGCAGCGGCCTTGAGGGTGTGCACAGCCAGGCCTTGCCGCGTACTTTCACGGAGAAAGAAACTCACAGGTAGGACTTTTCTGACTGTGAACAAAGGTTCTGTGGCCACTGTCTTCAGGGAGATGGAACCGGGTTGGGGCTCAAGGTAGGAGGTGCAGGGATGGCAGGGCTGGCTCGGGATAGCACCATCCAGGACCCAGGAGGTGGGCAGATGCCACCTGTGGTGGCCAAGGCCCTTGGTGGCCAAGCTGGCCCTGTTTTCAGGAGGTGGCAGACGTCTGGATATGTGAATGACCTTCAGACCTTCGACGGTGAAGGACAGTGGCGCAGGGGCTGTGGGGTTCCATCTTCCTGGGGCTTCCTAGGCAGCTGTGATGCCCGCTTCTTCCTGCCCAATTGTTCCTCCTGCTGCCCTCTGTCCCGCTGGGCTGCAGGGCACAGCAGAGTGGACCTTGGTGCTCCTGCTCCTACCTGAGGAAGGGCCACACGGCTGAGGCTAAGGAGTTGGGACAACCAACACACATGGGGAGGTGTCCCCAACAATTCCCCGACACCGGGCCAGTGACAACATGGATGAAGCACCCCTGAGACTCCATCTCCAGGGACTGTGGGATCTGCTACAGTACAGGGGGTGGACAGGACCGGGCGTCACATAGGCAGAAGAGGAATGGGCGGGGCCGGGCTGCGAGGGTGAGGACATAGCTGTAGGTGACTGTGATGATTTGGATCTAGTGTCCCCAGGGTTGTGTGCAGAGGTGGGCTTTGGAAGGTGCAGGGTCACCCATGGACGAGCTCAGGGCTGGGTGGGGAGGTCGCTGGGGAGTGACTTGAGGGTGGTTCAGTCCCCAGCCCTCCCTGTTCCCCCACTTCCTGGCCGCCCTAATGTGAGCAGCTCTGCTCCGTAGCCCCTCGGCCGTGGCACCTCTCTCTCTCTCTCTCTCGGGCAGCTGTCCACGGGCTGGACCCCCCCCACCTGAGAGCCAGAATGACCTTGCTTCCTTTAAGTTTTGGGTACTGGTGTTCTTCCTGGTGGTCAGTGGGGTGGGGGAAGGGAAGCTGACTGCCTGACATGTACCTGCATGGAGCCACACGTGTTTTGTTTTGTTTAATAAACAGGGAAAGACTAAAGCTAATGAAACTGGTTACTTATGCAGAAGCAGGATATAAACGGCACTTTTCTTGTTCTACAACCATGCAAGTATTTTACACTATGCAAAGAACCCTCCAAATGGAAACAGAACTGAGACAAATGAGTTACCAGGTTAGAGACACAGCCATCCAGAGCAAAGATTTACCTGGACAGCAAGATTTTGATCACAGTGCTCAGGGCCTGTGTGCTCTACGGGGCCCAGAAGCCACACCCCCAGGCCCCAGGCGCAGGATTTGGCCTCCCTATGGCCAGTGGAGGGTTTAAGGGGGAGGGGGGAAACCGAGGAAATTTGAAACTGTATTGAATAATCTTATTAATAATATTGCTATTATTTTGTTTTTGTACTTTTTGGAGAGAGGGGATCTCACTTTGCAGTTCAGGCTGGCCTTGACCTCACTGGGTAGCCCAGGCTGGCCTTGACCTCAGTAGGTAGCCTAGGCTGGCCTTGACCTCACTGGGTAGCCCAGGCTGGCCTTGACCTCACTGGGTAGCCCAGGCTGGCCTTGGCCTCACTGGGTAGCCCAGGCTGGCCTTGGCCTCACTGGGTAGCCCAGGCTGGCCTTGACCTCTCTGGGTAGCCCAGGCTGGCCTTGGCCTCTCTGGATAGCCCAGGCTGGCCTTGGCCTCTCTGGGTAGCCCAGGCTGGCCTTGACCTCTCTGGGTAGCCCAGGCTGGCCTTGACCTCTCTGGGTAGCCCAGGCTGGCCTTGACCTCTCTGGGTAGCCCAGGCTGGCCTTGACCTCACTGGGTAGCCCAGGCTGGCCTTGACCTCACTGGGTAGCCCAGGCTGCCTCAGTCTCTCAGTGATCCTTCTGTCTCACACTCTTCAGTGCTGGGATTATAGGCGTGTGCCTCCATACCCGCTCATTTCTGTCTTTTGAGACAGGGTCTCAATATGTAGTTGAGGCTGGCCCTGAATTTGTGAGCTTCCTGCCTCAGCTTCCCTGTGCAGGGGACAGGCCTATACCCACATGTGGCCATAACTTAATTTTTTTTTTTTTTTGCGGGACTGGGTTTTGAACTCACGACCTTGCACTTGCCAGGCCCTAATTTTTTTTAAAAATGTATTTGGTTATTAGAGGTTTTCACTACACAGCTCAGACTCTTAGTGATCCTCCTGCTTTCGGCCTCTCCAGTGCTGGGATTAGATTACAGGTGTGTGCCATCACACCTAGACTCGTGGCCCGCTCAGCCTGCCCTGGGGGTGGGGCTGACGTGGCACGTGGTGCCGGGTCTGCGGTCCAATGCTCTCTGCCTGAGCTACACCCCTTGGTGCTGGGACCTGAGCCGCAGGCCTTGTGCTTGCCTAAGCAGGCGCTGCAGCCCGCTGAGCTCTCTTGCTGGCCTCTACATCACCTAATCTTAAAGCCTGAATTGGAGGCACAAGCCTGCATCAATCAGTCATTGTTCTTGAGGCCTGGGAACCCACAGCAGGAGGCCTGTGGCAAGCAGGGATAGTGCTGGTCACTGCGCATGTGTGGCAGTGGGTCGCCTAGGGGACCAGGCTCCTGCTGTGTTTGCTGAGAGAACGGGCAACACCTTTGTGCAGAGCAACACTGCCCACTTCTGGAGGAGTCCAGGAAGAGGCTGCTGTGGAGGTTTGAATCCAGTTGTCCCCCAAAGCCTCCTATAAATCATGGACTGTCAAGTGGGGCTCCAGGGGCGTGTCTTGAGGGGCGGGGCCAGAGGGGGCGTGTCCTCAGGGGGCGTGGCCAGGAAAGGTGTGAACCCTTAAACTGACAGCAGCGCTGTCAGAGCCTTCGCCCTCCGCACGCGGAGGTTTTCTTGGCGGAGGTATGGAGCAGATCATCCTGGACACGTAGGCGGAGTCTCAAGGTCTTGCTGTGTAATTCAGGCAGCTTTAAATTACGAAACCTCCAGGAACTGTGAGCTAAATAAACCCTTCCTTCCCTAAGCTTGCGCGTCGGGTATTTGTCCCAGCAACGAGAGAGAAAAGAAACTAAGACAGCCGCCGTCCGTGAGGAAGCCAGAGATTCCATCCAGAGCGAGTGGCAGAGTGAGGAGCAGGCCCACGGCCCCGCTGCTCAGGACAGAACGGGGTCCCCGGGGGTGGGGGGGACCTGAGATGGCAAAGGACAGAGTTAGGACGCGCGCAGCTCCGCTCCCCCCGTGCGGGTGGTGATGCTGCGATCCATGCACTGACCTCGGCGTCAGCAGAAGTGGGACAACCAGGAGCTGTGCGCTCTGCGAACTACCTGAGACCACTCCGAGCCGGAGCCAGCTGCGTGCCAGGGACAAGGACAGGTGCGGGGAGCCTTGCCCCCGAGGCCCCACAGCCACAGAAGCGATCCCACGCCCGCCCTTACAGTGGGGACTGCATTTTGTCTGGAGTTTTTGAGACAGGGCCTGGTGGCACTGTGAGGCCGGCCTAGAGCTCACCCCTTGATGCAGGCTCCTGCCCCAGCTTTGTAATTGCAAGGGAGCTGCTGTGGCCGTGAGCCTCCCTGGCCTCCTGGTGGGGCTGGGGGGGTCCTGCACAGGACACCCTGAGTTCCCCCCACTCCACCATGAGGGAGTCTGTGGGAATGCTGGATCCCAGGTCCTCCAGGCAGTCCTGGACTGTGCCTGGCTGACCTGGGCCACAGGGGTTAGCAGGGACAGGTTGGCCTACATGGAGTCAAAGAGCTTCGGGACCACCTCTGTCACATCCTGGGGACATGTGATAAAGGAAAAGACGTCCACCTGAACATATTCCATCCAAAACGCATAAAGAAATGGACAATGAGCCTGGAACAGTGAACGTATAATGAAAAGACAGATCTGCTCAGCGTCAAAGTCTTTGGTGTCCATTGGAGAATGGGCTTCACAACGCTACTGATTTTTACATTAGGTTTGAAAGTTTTTGGCCAGGTGTGGTGGTGCCTGCCTACAATCCCAGCATTTGGGAGGCTGAGACAGGAGAATCTCCACAAATTCAAGGCCAGCCTGAGTTGCACAGTGAGATCCTGTCTCAAGAAGAAAAATTGGCGTGGGGGGAGGGGGAGGGGAAGGGGAAGGGGGATAGGCTGCAAACTCTCCGTTCTGAGGTTGCTCTCTCCTCCCACCAGGGAGGCGCTGAGGCCTGGGCCTCAGTGGCCTTTGTGCAAGGCCGAGACACCCTTTAGGGCAGCACCCTGCCCCCTCCCCCTTCAAGGGTCCCCTGCTGCTCTCTCCTCAGGGAGGGGCTTCTCCTCCCAACTGAACTCCCGTGGGGGACCCACAGCTCCTCCCGGGAGCCAACAGGGGCACCCGGGAATGCCCAACAGGGAGAGCACACCAAGTCCTCCAGCCCACAGTGGCAGCGACGTGGCACCTGTCTGTCCTCCCCGTGCGGACACACCTCGGTGCACACTTGGCCTGGCACGCCGCCACGCTGGAGCAAGCCCAGGCTGCTCCCCTTGGAGCCCGGCGTAAGCTGCCCTGAGCTGATGGAGTAGGGAGGCGGGGTCCCAGGCCTGTCACTGGGCGGGGGCTTGGTGGCTGGGAGCGAGGGAAGCCAGGGACTGCGAGGGGCACTCGCCCTGCCAGCTGCTGCGGGCAGGCCTTGGGCCGAGCCGGGGCTCTTTCCCTCCCTCCTGGGCTCTGACAGGTCTGGCATGGAAGGGCGGCCGAGCTCAGTCTCTGGAGCTGGCTCTCCGGTGCCCAGCTGCTCGCCACTGGCTCGGGCCAGGTTCTTCCCAGCTCCTGAGGCCCCACACCAGCTACAGGAGGGGGTTGAGTGCCTAGGAACTGTTTCCATGCGAACCACCAGCCAGTGTGGTCACCGGCTGAGTGAAAGTGGAGTCCCTAAACCTGACTGCCTCTCCAGGAGGCCACGCTGGACCCTGAGCCTAATGTAAGTCCCATGGGGCTAGGGCAGCTCACACCCAGGGGAATAGGCCCTGTGGGGCAGGGTCTGGGACAACAGATGCCGCAGTCACCAAGCAAGTGCCGTCACCCGTGTCTGGGCCTTTTCCTACTCTAGGCCACTGTGGAGGACCACCGGGAAGACCCTCCTTGGAGCAGGGGCAGTGTCTGCGTCTTGGCTGAGCCTGGCCCTCTTTCCACGTGTTGATGCGTGCAGAGCTGGTGAGGAGGTAGAAGCCATGGCCTCCTGGGGCTTGAAAGACTACAATCGGAGCTGAAGCTCCAACCCCAAACCTGAGGCGCCGGCTCGGTCGTGCATGAGGAGCACTCGGGCATACCCGCTCTGCACACAGCAGAGGTGAACGCAGGCCCCGACCCAGCCTGGCTCACGGCCCTCACCTCCTTCCTGCCGTTCTCGCAGTCTCTCATCCTCAAGCCACTCCTTTCTTCATGAATTAATAAAACCTGGGTTTGGCCTTGGGTCAGGGCCCTGGTTCCAGCTAGCCAGCATCAGGGCCGGACTTAGGCCCCCTCAGATCCTATGATAGGCCTCAGCATCTTTATTCTCACTGTGGGTTGCCCTGGGTGTGACAGGAGTTAACTCGATGGAATTCCGATAACTTTTCCATGGGATTATAAATACCAGCTTCTCAGGCCTGGATGAGGACCAGGCTGGGCTCTGGAGGTCACAGCACTGTGAGCGGGGTCTCCCGACCTCAGGCCCCGTCTCCGACCTCCCCCAGGGTGTCCGAGCCACAGACTGGCCGGGTCCTCCTGATGCTCACCGGGGCTACGTGCAGCCCGGGGCAGGTAGGTTGGGCACATAGGCCCGAGTGTGCCCTGGCTGGGCAACCCAGTTGGATAAGCCGGTTATCGATGGCACACCCTGGGGACTGTTGCCAACGGGACTCTGGGTTTGCTTGTCCCGGGTGGAGCCTCGGCACCCAGATAGGGAGCAGGAAAGTAAACGCTTTAGTCTGAACCTTCTGTCACCCGGGGCTCTGGAGGTGGCCATGCCCTTGCCAACAGGGTCTGCTCCTCCTCCGCACGCCACGGGTGGTCGCATGCATTCCTGTGGGTGGTGGCACTGAATCTGGCAGGCAGCTGGGCCCAGACGGTGCTCGGTGTCCCCTCCCCCAAAGCCCAAGGATCAGGTCGCAGCAGCATACGTAGATGCCCCCTTCTCCCCCAGCCTCCCTGGGTGTTGGCAGCGACCAGGCCTGGAACAGAGGCCGAAGGAGAGGGAAGGTGGTGCGCTTTGCTGCGAGGCCCTGGTAGAATGCTCTCCTAGCTCAGGCACAGCTGGGTGGCCTGGGCCTCGGAGCTGGGCAGGAGCCAGCCCTTCCCGGGGCCTCCCTCCTGGCACAGGACCCTCTCGTGGCCACGGCCTTGGGGCTCCCTGTGGCACCAAGGCGACTTCTGCTCTTGCCATCACCCAGCACGTTTGTCTGGGGACTCTGCCATCTGCAGCATCACCAGCCCCTTGGTGGTGAGCAGGGGAACCTGCGGTCAGCGCTGCTCGGGCATGATGTGATCACCGTCCAGGTTCCCTGAGCCACAGGTCCCAGGGCTGCACTGAATCTTGGGGCCATGAAGTGTCATGGGACAGGAGCTCTGGAGGCCGCAGGAAGGGGCAAAGGCCGCTGTCAGGGATGTCGCATTGCCTGTGGGCCAGGGGAGCTCTGAGCAGCCGAGAGACGCTGACTGCAGAGAACCGAGAGGAAGGAGGCAGGAGGAGAAGCGAGGGGGAGACAGGTTGAGAAGCGCGGGGAGAGGGGTTGGGGCGGGTGTTTGGGGTGGGCACAGGCACAGAGTGGTCGAGGTCACCGAATCCCAGCTCCACGTCAGAGGACGATGGGGTGGGGGAGGCCATCGTGGGCATCAGGAGACTGAGCCGCACCTGGAAGTAGATCCCCCACAGAGGACAGAAAGCGGAAGTGGGGGGAGGGGTGGGGTTGGCTTCAACCCGCCAAGGGCTCCTTCAACCTGGAGCACGTGGAGCAGTGCGCATGTGCAGCTGTCGGTTTCTTGCCGTCCTCGTGCAGTCAGAGGGAGGGCCTGAGAGGGACGTTGAGGGCGTGGCTGTGCCTAGGTTGAGCGCGGCAGGCCTGGCATCTCTCAGTTGTCTTCTAGGACGGTGCTGATGTGCGGAAGGTGCTCTTCCCGTGTGTCCCGGGGTGGTGGTGGGAGGCAAGAGCAAGGACAGGATGCAGGGGGAAGGCGGAGGGCACCCTGCATGGTGTGCTGGGTACAGGAAGGGCAGGATCCTGACCACAGGCAGGTGCACAGCAGGTCCTGAACCACGTCCTGGGCCTGGCCTCGCCAGGGTGACCCTGCTAAGCCTAGCATCAAGCCCATACCTGCCACCCCAGCTTTATGGGAGGCTGAAGCAGGAGGGTCACAAGTACCAGGCCTGCCGGGGCAATTTTATTTATTTATTTATTTATTTATTTATTTGTTTGTTTGTTTGCTTGTTGTGTTTGTTTGTTTCTTTATTTATTCATTTTGTGGCTGGCTCAGCCTGCCCTGGTGGTGGCGCTGGCGCAGCATGTGGTGCCGGGGATCGAACTGCAGTCCCCGCAGTTGCCTGAGCCCTCCTAAGCAGGCGCTTTAGACCACTGA
>PVKN010003754.1:0-20933 GCA_004027915.1 Capromys pilorides | reverse complement strand
AACAAGACTAAATTTCACAGTAGGAAGGGGCTGGGATGAGGCGGGTGTGGTGGTGTACATCTGTAATCCCCATACCGGAGAGGCTGAGACAGGAGGATCACTCTGAGTATGAAGTCATTCTGAGCTACAAAGTGAGTCCAAAGCCAGCCAGAACTACACAGTGAAATCCTATCTCAAAATCACAACAAAAAAGCTGGGATGTAGCTCAGAGTGAAGGCCCTGGGTTCAGTCCCTGGTACCACAAACAAAAACACGGAAACAAAAAGAATTCAGTAGTGGAGTTAGCAGTCCTGGGTTCGAGTCCTAGCTGGGTTGTTTGCTGGCAGAGGAGACTGCTACCCAGACCTTAGGAGGTTAAGGTACTTGGTTTCCGGAGCCCCACTTTACCGTTTCTAAGTGGGCAGGACCCAAAGCCCTAGAGATTGACTTCCACAGTGCTTAGACGTCGCTGTGTTCTGGGCGTGGTTGTGCCTGGGGTGCTCTGCAAACGGGGTGGTTCAGGACGGGCAGGGGCCGTGGTGTCTGCAATGCTCTGGGTCCATCCTGGCTGCCTGGGGGCTGCTCGGTCCCTGGGGCCTGCTGGCCCATGCTGGTTACTGGTTTGACTGGGCCGAGCTTGGCAGGGCTCCTGGTTCTCTGGAGAAGGGCTGGCGCCTCCCAGATCTGCGCACTGGCAACTCAGGCTGGGGCGTGTTGACAGACTGCTATTCCCACTTTCCCTGCGGCATGCGGGTGGCTGCCCCTCCACTGGCTGCTGCCCCTCGGCATCCCCTTCTGGCTCCACACCTCCCTGTCCCTACTGCAGGGGCAGCCTGAGCCAGCTGGGAAGCCTTCGTCAGGCACGCCCGGGCCTCTGCTCTGGGTCACGCTGGGCCCTGGTCCCGCAGCCGAGTCTGTCTGTGTGCTGCACTATTCATAGAACAGAGGTTCCTCTGTGTCACGTCACAGGTTCATCGGCTGATACCAAACCCCAGAGAACAGGCAGCGACGACACCCCCAAGCTCTCTGCTGGGTCGGTGACCGGCCCGAGCCCAGAGCGCACCACGCGTTCCCAGCAGGCACGCGGGTCTCCGCTTTGGCTTTGGCTCTCGGATCCTAATGGGGTCTGGTAGGGAGGGCCACACCCAGCCAGGTGAGGTCAATCCAGGCAGGGAGCCATGGCTGTCCAGTAACACTGGGGAGCTCCACGATCCATCTTGGGGAAGAGGGCTTTCCAGAGAGGCGCAAAGTCTAAGGGCCCAGCCACGACCCCGAGCCCTGGTCGTGGAGCTGTGCCTGGCATCCAGTGTGCCACCAGACGTGGCTTCTGTTCCCATACTGTCTTGGGGCTCACGACAACAGCCTGCACTCCAGCCATCAAGAGCACCTCCACTGCCAACACGGTGGCTGGCGGCTGACAGAGAAGGAGCAGGGAAATAAAGGCACCGCGCTGGCCCTCCCCATGTTGGAAAGCAATCTCATCCCCAGGTTGGGGCGGCTGGATCTAACCCCAGAGGTCCGCAAGCTGCAGAGCGAAGCCAGAGAACGTCGTATAGAGTCACAGCACTGGGAAAGACTGGTAATCACATTTGTGTATCTTGGTCTCAGACTACTCCACCAGAGGCTGACTGCGCAGGCGCGCTCGGCAGGGAGCCGGAGGCGGGGCTGTGCCGGTGCTGGGGCGTGGCCATGACAGCAGGGGCGTGGCCAAGTCAGGAGGAACAAGCGCTGGGCGACGAAACTAGTGGGCGGGACCAAAATAGGGGGCGTGGCTAGGACTGAGGGGCGGGACACGTGTGGGGGGCGGGGCTTCCCCGGCCTGGCCGCCGGACGTAGGCGGGGATCACATCCGGCGGGGCGGGGCGGGGCGGGGCTCGAAGATCCCGGAAGTGGCGCGCAGCTGCGGTTTCCCGACGCGGCGGCCACAGGTGAGCGGGTTGGGGTCCCTGCCGGCGGGGCAGGCGGGGCGGAGCGGGGCGTGGCGAGCTGGGTGCAGCTCTGGGGCCTCTGCATGTACCCTTCCGAGGCGAGTGGCAGGGCGCGAGGTCACGGGACTGGTCCGCGCATGGGGCGCCGCCCGCTGACCCCTAGCATCCCCTCACCTCTCGCAGCCCCCGCCGCGTGGACCTCTTGTCATCACGCTGGAGCGGGTGACCCCCTTGTGCAGATGGGGAAACTGAGGCCTGAGAGCCGAGTCTGATCTGCCAGCGGGTGGTGTGGGGTCCGAGGGACTGCGCCCTTTGCCCAGGGTAGGACAGGGCCCCCCGGCGATCCCAGAGCCGTGGCATGGGCCGGAGGTGCCCCTGGGCAGGTGTGTGCGTGTGCGTCCTGCTTGTGCCTGTCAGGCTGGGGCCCAGAGTGCTCCCCATCTAGGGCGGGAGGAGGGTGCCAACTGTGAGGTGCGGCAGAGTGACCGCACCCGGGCTTAGCCCTTGGCCACTAGCGCTCTTGGCTCCGCCCCTCCCTCCTCCTGGGAACGTCCACCTGGAACCCTCCCCACCCTGTCCCTGGCTTCCCCACGTCCCAGTCCTCCCTGGCTGCCTCAGGGCCCTCTGTGCCCCCTCGCTGGCCCCACCCTTATGTGCAGTGCCCCTTTTTCTATCCGGGCACCCAGGATAGCACCGCAGTTCTGTGCCTGACGGCCCTAGAGCGGGAGGTGGAGGTCGCAGAGCGTTGGGAGGCTTCGGTGGCCGCTGTCCAGCTCTAAAGTCCAGTGCAGCCTGGCCCCTTGGGCTCTGGGTGGGACTAGGACTGAAGACTGCCAGGCTGGAGCGCAGGGCACTGGCCACTGAGCCGAGCCTTTGGTCTGTGCGGTCGGGGCCAGAAAAGCTTCTCCTAGATTATCTCGGAATCTGGCCCACTGCCTCTGTAATTTCCATTAAGTAGAGCACATTTACCGTTCAGCTTCTGGCAGCCGTGTGCAGAGCGCGAGGCTGGGCACTGTTCCGGCTCCTTGGGCTTCCTGGGTCCCGAGAAGCTGTCCAGGTAGTCAGTGAGCCCATGGCACAGATGGTGTGTGTCACAGGGACCTGAAATGACTTGACTACTGCCCCACAGCTAGGAGGTGCAGAGTTGGGGTTTCAAAGCTGATGGATGGCATGAAGCTCTCACTGCTTTCTGGGCACCTGGGACCTTCGAGATGGCTCAGCCGTCTAAAGTGCTTGCTTAGGCAAGCTTAGGCAACCATAGGGACCATGGTTTGATCCCTGGCACGGCAGGCTGAGCTGGCAATAATAATAATAATAATAATAATAATAATAATAATAATAATAACAATAAAAAACATCCAGTGGGGGGCTGTTTCCTGCCCTTTCCTCTGGAGATGCTGGCGAGGTACCTGGAGGGGCCCAGGAAGCCAAGGAACAAACAATAGGTGATTCTTACTTTTAACACAAGTCCTGGGTCACCAGTAGCTTGGAAACGAGATCATTGACAAGAGTTCTTGTTTTCTTTGAAATGTGCTTTTTTGTCCTTCCTGTCTTTTTGAGACAGGGTCTTGCTGTGCAGTTTAGACTGGCCTTGAGCTCACTTGGTAGCTCAGGCAGGCCTTGAACTCAAGGTGATCCTCCTGCCTGTCTTCCACGTGAGTGTTTGAATTACAGATGTGCACCACCACGCCGGGCTCTGAAATGTACTTTGAAATGTACTTATTTGCCTTTAAAAGAGCCCTGGGGTCAGTAGCCTTGTGAATCGTTTCTGGACACCCTTGGCCAGGAACAACAAGGTTTTTCCGGGCTCACACAGTCCCCAGTGGACGTTCCATCAGGAGTTTCCTCCAAGGACCTGGAATTTTCTGGAGGGTCCAGTTGCTTCTGGGTGCAGGTGGTCTCTGCCACTGCAGTCCCCTTAGGTTTTGCTGGCTTTAGGGCATTTCCTTGGCTAGAGCCCCTCTCCTCTGTCTGCTGCCAGCGGTTGTGTGGAAGACTGAGCGAGTGTCAGACAGGTTTGCCTTGATTCTCTTGG
This sequence comes from Capromys pilorides, assembly GCA_004027915.1. Taxonomy (NCBI): domain Eukaryota; kingdom Metazoa; phylum Chordata; class Mammalia; order Rodentia; family Capromyidae; genus Capromys; species Capromys pilorides. The sequence goes on along the minus strand of PVKN010003754.1, from coordinate 16,991 downwards.
GGCTGGCAGGGGAGCCCCTGGGGCCTAGGGTAGGTAGGAAGCGGCTGCACCCAGCTCCAGAGAGGAGGCTTGGCGGTGAAGGCGCTTTCAACCCTGCCCCAGCTTATCCCGTCCTAGCAGGATTACGGGCTGGAAAGGAGCAGCGCCAGCATCATGGCGTCACTCTGACCCCTGCCCAGTGGACAATGTGCGCGCTTTGTAAGACCTGGATGGTTCTGCCAGGTCTGAGCCTGAGGGGTGGCCCAGTGCTGGGGAGTCCCCCGTGGGCCCTTGGGAGGACCAGCTGTCCCCGCCGCCGCCCTCACAGACGGGCTGCATTCCGATTAAGTCAAGTTGGTGGCAGTGCTGTTCACAGCTCCTGTGCCCTCACTGGCTTTGTGTCCTCAATTCCCTAGAGGGGCAGAGAAGCTTCCCGCTGTCATTTGTCCTTTTTTTTTCCTTTGACGGTACCAGGGATTGAACTCAGGACCTTGCACTTGCCAGGCATATGTATCCTTTTCTCCTTGTAGCCTTTTTTTTTTTTTTTTTTGTCTTTTTGAGAGAGGTTGTTTCACAGTCCAGGACAGCCTTGAGCTCTTTGTAGCCAAGGCTGGTCTGGGACTCACAGTTCTTTGACGTTAGCCTCCCCAGGGCTAGGATTGCAGGGCGTCGGGGGGTTCAGAGCTGCAGTTTTTTATTGGTCACTTATTTTTTTTTTTTTTTAAGGGAAGGGTCAACAGAGTATTCAGGGTCTCACCACTAGATCAGATTACAGTGATCCGCCTGTTTACAGCTTCCCAAGAGCTGAGATTCCAGGTGTGCACCACTACACCCAGTCTGAATTGCTGGCCTCAGTGTACCCTGGGGGTGGGCCAGCGCAGCAGGCCGGGAATTGAACCCTGGCCCCTGCACCTGCTTGCAAGCACTTTAATCCACTGAGCTATGTGGCTGGCCCTGTTGGTCACTTTTGAGACAAGTTTTTGCTGTGTCATGCAGGCAGGCTTTGAACTCACTGTGTAGTCCAGGCTGCCTTGAACTCAGGGCTGTGCTGCCTCAGCTTCCTGAGGGCTGGGATTCCAGGCGAGGGTCACCACACCCGGAATGTTATTATTATTATTATTATTTTAAAGTTTGTTTATTTATTTATTTAAACCTCATTTATTTATTTATATGTGCTCCGGCCGGCTCAGCCTGCCCTGGGGGTGGGGCTGGCGCAGCATGTGGTGCCGGGGATGGAACCACGGTTCCTGTGGCTGCCTAAGCTTGCCTAAGCAGGCGCTTTTAGACCACTGAGCCATCCCGCCTGCCCCCGGAATATTATTTTTTTTTTAATTAATTAATTAATTTGTTTGCTTGTTGTGTTTGTTTGTTTCTTTATTTATTCATTTTGTGGCTGGCTCAGCCTGTCCTGGTGGTGGTGGTGGCGCTGGCGCAGCATGTGGTGCCGGGGATCGAACTGCAGCCCCCGCAGTTGCCTGAGCCCTCCTAAGCGGGCGCTTTAGACCACTGAACCATCTCGCCGGCCCCGGAATATTATTTTTAAAAACAGGAAATAATGAAGGTTACTGAGGATGTGGAAAAGTTGAAACCTTGATGCATTTTTGGTAAGAATGTCAAACGGCGCAGCAGCTGTTAGTAAACTGTCTGCTGACTTCTCAGAAAATTAAACAGCAGCACCATAGGAGCCAGCGGCTGCACTGCCTGGCGTGTATCCCGATGAAGAAGCGGAAGAAGCGGAAGAAGTGGGGGCTGGGGGGGGGACCGATACTGCACTCGCTGCTCAGCGGCCCTATTTACCGTGGCCAGCGGTAGCAGCGGTGCGTGTGTATTAACAGCTGAGCTGCAGAAGTGTGGGCCTTGCGGTGGGGGTCACTCAACCTTGAGAAGAACGGAAGTCCAGTGTCTGCCTAGCAGAATGTGCAGCTGCCCTGGGGGCTGTCTGCGGGGTCTCCAGCAGTCACCTGGTGGGCACAGAGGAAAAGGGGGGTGGCCAGGTGGGGCAGTGTGTGATGGGTGGAGGGTAGAGAGAAAACTGTGAGGACTGGAACTGTGCCCCAAGCAGGCCAGAGTGAGAGAGCGGGCGTGGTGGGAGGGTTTTTGGATCTTTCCGCTCCTGCAGTGTTGGGTGCTTCTGTGCCAGGTGGGCTTCTTGTGGGCAGCCCTTCGGTGGGTGCTGTTTTTTAAAAATCTAGTCTTATTGGGCTGGCCAAATAGCTCAGCAGATTAAAGCACCTGCAAGCAGGTGCAGGGGCTGGGAGTTTGAGCCCCAGGTCTAATGTGTGTGTGTGTGGGGGGCGCCCCCGGGCCTCGCTGAGCCACAATTGAGACTGGGTGTGGTGGTGCGTGCCTGGAATCCCAGCTCTTGGAAGGCTGTAAACAGGTGTGTCAGTATGAATCCGGTGTAGTGAGGCCCTGTAGACCTTCCCCTAAAATAAAAAATAAAGCATAAATCCAGTTTTACAATTAAATGCCTGTATCTTGTTCTCTGAGTAACCAATCTCAAGATGACAGCACTTACTATATTAACCGTTGTTACTCTCCTACTATCTTGTTTGTGAATTTTTTTTTCTGTAAATTGTTTTTAAAAAATCCAATTTAACCAGCTCTGTTACATTTGCAGTGTGGGGCTGTGGAAATAGCTCAGCGATCTAAGCGCCTCCCTAGGCAAGCGCAAGGACGCAGGTTCAATCCCTGGTACCACATGCAGTGCTGGCTCGCGCCAGGCTGAGCCAGCTGTGGAAACCAGGCCTGGGGGCTCATGCCTGTAACACCAGCACTAGGTAGGCTGAGACTGGAGGATCACTCCAAGCTTCAATTACCAAATAAATGATAAATACAGATTTTCTAAAAATATAAGTCAATAAATAGCATAGGATTGCAGTGTGTAGACTGCCCTGTTTCCCGTGCGCCCGAGCCAGCTTGCTGTCTGCTGTCAGTCTGATCCACGTTCTTTTCTCTCTGCCTTTCTGACCGGGATTGCGGAGCTCCTTTGGCTCCGTTCCGCTTCCCTGGTCGGCATCCTCCCCATGCCGACTTCTACTGCAAGCTCTTCGGCTTGCTGACCTGCAGTACCTCTTGCTGTCTGATGCGCGTCTTCAGTCACAGCGCTGTACCTTTCGCCTCTAGAAGTTCGCTGTCGGCCCTCGGGTCTCTCCTTGCCAGCTCAGCCTTCTGGCTTGAACCTGCACCACGGGTCGGAGGGACTGCTGCGAAAGGCTTCCTCTGGCTCTCTCAGCGGTGAGGGTTCTGAGTTTGCTCTTAGTGGTTTTCTCCCTTCCTGGTGATGTTTCTTGCCTCTCTGTGTGTCTTAGTTTCTAGCTGGCTGTCACATGCTGTTGGCTTTCACCTTGCTGGCTTCTGGGTATGGTGTTGTTTCCATAAACATCCTTGGCATCATCTGGGGACACCGTTGAGTGAGTGACCTGGACTGCTCGGAGCCCACAGAGGCTGCTCTGGGGTGGTGGCAGCAGGATCGGAGCAGCCTGGGCCTGGCTCCCTGGTCCCTACTGCCGAGGCTGGTGGACTTGATTCTGCCCAGTTCAGGGCCCAAGGGACACAGGGGCCCCAGGTTAGGTTCTGGGGGGTAGCTGTCTCCCCCGTCTTTCACCCTTGGCGACCCTGCACCCCTGCCATTCTTCTGCCCCCAAGCCAGGCTGGAGGTCCCCTTCCTTTGCTTCCCCCTCTGGGCCAGCGTGCAGATGGCACTTTCACTGCTGTGCTGTGGCTGAGGCGGGCACTGAGTCCAGTCCCTGTTTGTTCTTAGCAGTGGAGGCAGAAGCCCCAGTCTGCTGGGTGCTTGTGGCCGGTGTGGGGATGCATAGGAGGGGGAATGGGGGTGATGGGACACTGCCCCCCAGTCTGCAGAGGACCACAGGGCCTTGCATGTTCCAGGAGGAGGAGCCAGGAGGGTTTGTGGAGGTGCTGACCTCTCTGGGGGCAGTGGTGGGCAGGGTGCACGTGGGCTCCTGGGGGACAGGAGCCCTGACTGCCTGACCCTCGCAGATCTATTTGTCAGGTGACTGAGGACGCTGTCCATCCTGAGAGAAGAACACAGCACAGGGGCACCCATGGGCAATTGCAGGGACCTGTTACAGAGGGAGGGGCCAGGGTTAGTTGGCCTGTGTGTGCCCAGCCGAGACACATGGTTTTTGCACAAAATAAGTAGAGTATTGGGATCTAGGGCCAGAAGGCTTTGGACCAGGGCTGGGAGCGCTCTGATCGCCTGGGGCATGTTGGAGATGGGGGCCCGAGGTCCGGATGTTCAGCACAGGATGGAAGTGGGCTCGAGGTGGTGCTGGTGCTGAGCCTGCTGCCCTGGCTCTGGCAGATGGCCTTTCTGAGCTCCTGTGGGTCCCAGGCGGTGGGTGGGGCTGCTGGCCACGGAGCTCCGTGCAGGCAGGATTGGCAGTTGCCCCGCGCTGCCAGCTGGACGGTTGGGAGCCCTCAGGGCAGTGACCCAAGTGGTCCTCACAGGTGCCTGGCATCGTCCGCTGTCATGATCCTGGTGTGGGGGGGACTGCTTGTGGATTAGAGGCCACGTGGATGGTCAGGGCACAGGGCTGGCAACTGGGAGCCCGGCTGGCGGTGCTTTGGACGTGCTTTTGCTCAGCTGCTGGCTGAGGAGGGCCGGGGGCTCGCAAGCCGGGGCTCTGCTGCCAGGCGCCTCACACAGGGCCCTCACGCAGCTGCCTGCTGCACGGGAGTGATTCTGGTGAACCCGAAAGGGTTTGTCCGACCAAATCTGCGGAGGGTTCTGTCAGCTGGTGATAGATCAGTCTCTAGAGGAGTCTGGGAGCCAGCCAGGAGCTCTGTTCAGTCTTTCCAAAGCCCAGGCCCAGAGGAGAAACTGAGGCACGGAGTGAACAGCACCTGTCCTCCTGATGCCCTGCCTTGGTGGGTCTGCAGGCTGAGGCTTGGGCAGGAGGGAGAGATGGCGCCTCCTGCCCAGGGACACCAGCGCTGTGGGCCGGCTCAGCTGTCACACTGCTGGGGCCCAGGAAAGGTGGAAGCAAGGCCCTCAGAGAAGGGCACTCTGTCTGTCCTGGGGCTTCCGTAGGGCGTGCTTGCCCCCACCTGCGTGGTACTGGTGTCTTGGGGACCTGGCTGTGAGGGGGGGCTGGCATCTGCACTGTGACACCTGTGTGAAGGGATGGTAAGCACCCTGAAAACGGCGCTTCAGCCACTGACATGGTGCCCGGTGTGCCCCACTCCTGGCCCTGGTCCTCCTCCCGCTGGCTGTGACCCACCTGCCGTGCAGCTGAGGGCTAGGCGGAAGCCTCTGACGGCACGGTCCTCTTCAGGTGTGTGGCTGCTTTCTTGGTGACCCGCTGAGGCCACTTTGGGGTTCTTTTTTGTGCTCATCTTGGATACAGCTGTGACCTGCAGAGGGCCACTGTCCTGCAGAGTGCTGGGAGAACCGGAAGTTACCAGGGCACTAAATATAGCGAGCGGGACACCACTGGGGCTGCCGGGCCATAGGCTGTGGAGCCCGGGTATTTCTGGCTGAGACAGGAATAGCTGCCTCCTGGGGGACAGGGCAGCGGTGCATTTGCCAGTGACCCTGAGCTGGGCCCTGTCCATGTCTGTGCCCTGGGCAGTGCCACTCACATGGGAACCTGCGGGCTCTGCTGCTGGCCCAGGGCTGTCCAGATCTGCTGGCCTGGGCGTGGGTGGTGGGCACTCCCGCTGTATGGGGGGCTGCAGGGCTGTAGGGGGCCTGGCCAAGATTGGGCCACCACCGGGCCGGGCCGCCCCGGCTGCTCCTGCTCACTGCCCTGTGCTCTGTGTCTGCAGGGCGGCATGGAGAGGCTGAAAGACAAGAGTGTGCAGGAGCTGGAGGAGATGCAGAGTGACGCCGAGGCCATCGGCCGGCTGGCCCTGGAGTCCCCCGAGGTGGGTGAGGGCCCTGCCTGGGGCTGGCAGACCCCAGCTAGAGTAGTCCCCGAAGGCTCAGTGCCAGTTCCTCGGTGCCCTGGAAGCCAAGGCAGGGGTGGGTAGCCAGGACCCACAGTGGACTCGGATCCCTGAGTCTCCTGGCACCTGTGGGTCCCCAGGGTTGCCACTTGGGTCCAGCCTGACTAGCACAGGTGGGTTTGTGCCCTCTCACCCCATCTGTGGAGGACTCAGCAGGGGCTTGTCCCCAGCTGATCTGTGCCTGCGTGCCTGGCACCAAATCCTGGCTTCCTCCCGCCACATGCAGCTTCCCATCCTCCTCTTGTGGCCTGAGGTGCTGTCAGCCACGGGCCTCACCAGCTTGGGTCTGCCTGACTTTCCTGGGGCCTTGGCATGCAGGCATTGTGTCACCCACCATTTAGGCAGTGCAGAGAGCTGGGGACAGTGCTGCTGGTGGCGAGGTGTCCTGGGCAGAGGCTGCTCAGGCCACAGCAAGCCGCACTGTGTCTCAGGCCTGGTGTCTGGGATGCCAGGGCCTGGCACCGGGAGAACACAGACACCATCAGTGGGCCCGACTCTGAAGCCTGGGGTCCCTGGTGCTGTGAGAACCCCAGCCTTTTGTGCTGGTCAGTCCTCTCTGGAGCCCTGCCACCTGGGGACTAGCACCCGCCACCACAGGGGCAGTGTCCCACACGTGCCTGCCCTAGCACTGCTGGGTCCCCAGGCCCCGCGTGACTGCAGCTGTCCTCCTGCCGTGAGTGCAGCCCACCCCTCACAGCGGGCAGTAGGGGCTGGCTGTCTCCCTCATCAGCTGCCCTCCCTTCCAGGTCCAGGACCTGCAGCTGGAGCGAGAGATGGCCCTGGCCACCAACCGGAGCCTGGCTGAGCGGAACCTGGAGTTCCAGGCTCCCTTGGAGATCAGCCGCTCCAACCTCTCCGACAAGTACCAGGAGCTGCGCAGGCTAGTGGAGCGGTGCCAGGAGCAGAAGGCCAGGCTGGGTAGGTGGGGGACGGGTGCCGGGGGAGGGCAGTGGTGTGGACACAGCCCACTGCCCACCAGGCAGGTCTGGCACCATGGGTGTCGTGGGCAGGGGGTGTGCACAGGCCCCGTGACTCCTCGTGTCACTGGTGAGAACTGCAGAGAGCGCAGCGCTGGAGTGCAGGGGGCTCGGCCTGGAGCCTGGGGCTGTGTCCTGTGCTGCACAGGGTGTCTGGCCCAGGAACGGCTGGCGCAGAGGGGCTGCAGGCCAAGCAGGACTGGGTGCCCCTCCTTCCATTCTGCCCTGGCTCCCATGCTCATCTCTGCCCAGGAAGGTGGCTTCCCTGGGACACCTGCAGGGATGTGTGGGGCCCTTGGCCTGGTGGAGCCCGCCCTGGCCCGTGGGCTCCAGTGCCGACCACGCAGGCGCTCTGTGAACTGTGTCTACCCTCCCCCTCCAGAGAAGTTTTCCTCTGCGCTACAGCCAGGGACCTTGCTGGACCTCCTGCAGATCGAAGGCATGAAGATTGAGGAGGAGTCTGAGGTGAGTTGGGTGTGGCATGTCGTTCCTGGGGTCTCGTGAGGTGCCCTGGGCACAGTGCAGCCACGTCCCTTGTCCACAGGGACTTCCTGGTGTGCAGTGTCTCCCTGGACACACAGCTGTGATGACGTTTAGTTGGTAACTGAGGTGTCATAATAGATCAAAAACAGTCATGACATGGAACAGTGATAACAGTGCACTACGAAGAAAGCTACTTCAAACTCATGGGCCATTCCTTTCTGGAATTTTCCTTGCATATTTCTAGACTGGGTGGGGCTGCTGTGCTGGCCGTGCTCAGGTAGAAGAGTGGCGTGTCGGGGCCCAGACCCACCTGTCCCTCCCAGTGCCCACCCTGTGCCCCGGTCTCAGGCAGGGGCTTCTTGCAGCCTGCTGCTCAGCTGGCAGCACCAGTGATTGCACTTGTGCCAGAGCCCAACGGCCACCTGAAGGCACTGTCTCCAGAGGAGCGCCATGCTGGCTGCAGGGGCCCAAGGAGACCCCAGTGGGCACGAGACCCGGCAAGCTGGGGGCTGGTGTCCCTGTGCCTGAGGTCACCGCTGCATGTCCCGCAGGCCATGGCCGAGAAGTTCCTGGAGGGTGAGGTGCCGCTGGAGCAGTTCCTGGAGGACTTCTCTGCCATGCGGACACTGTCGCACCTGCGCCGTGTGCGGGTGGAGAAGCTGCAGGACGTGGTGAGGAGGCCCCGTGTGTCTCAGGAGCCAGCGGGGGATGCCCCTCCACCCCGGCCACCGCCGCCACCACCGCGCCCTGCCACCCAGGCTGCAGTCCCCGTGGTTGAGGAGCCACTGCCTCAGCCGCAGCCACCACCATCCGCCACACCCCCCTACCCCTTGCCCTACAGCCCCATGCCTGGCCTACCTGCTGGCCCCACTGCCCAGGGTGCACTGCCACCAGCCCCCTTCCCGGTAATGGCCCAGCCCTCAGCCTATGGGATGCCGGGACCCCGGCCCGGGGTGGCTGCAGGCTATGCCTGGTCCCCCTCCAGGGGTGTACCACCCCGGCCAGGCTATCCCACACCAGCGACTAGCACCTCAGGCCCTGGGTACCCCTTGGCGGGGGCCCGGGCCCCCAGTCCTGGCTATCCTCAGCAGTCGTTTCCTCCAGTGGCAGGGAGGCCCCCCTACCCCACGCAGCCCTCTCTCCCCAGCTTCCCTGTGCAGCCCCCGTACCCCACCAGGCCTGCACCCCCCTATGGCTTCCCCCCACCCTCGGGCCCAGCCTGGCCTGGGTACTAGGTGGGCTGTGTCCCTCCTGGGCTCTGAGACCCTCGCCCTTCCTTCCTCGGAGACCGAGGGGGCGGAGTGGCCTTGGTGACATGAGCACATGCTGTGGCCCAGCCAGCAGCCCGGGCTACCTTTTCAGGGGCTGGCTGTGGGGCCCTGGGGCACCTGTGTGTGCCGGCCTGGGTCTGCCCCCAGGGACACGTGGACGTGGATGAGACGGCCTCTCCACCCCACGGTGGGGATTGGGGCCCTGGACAGAGCCCGGAGCCTGGCGTGGCTAGGGCAGTGAGGGGACACAGCAGCTGCCCTGTGAAGCCATACGTGACCTGCAAGGCCACGGCTGGGCCTGTGCCCTGTGCCCGAGTAGTCCGCGAAGGCCTCACGTTGGTCACCTGGGCTCTGGCTGGGCAGAGGAGCCCAGGACGTCCCGGTGGGTGTGGGGCACAGGAGGCCTGCCTGAAGCCCCCAGCCTTTGGTGCCTTGATCCTCACACAAGCAGCCCCTCCACCCAGCTGCCCTGCGGGGACAACGTCCAAAGACATCCTGAGTGCCACCCCTTAGCCTCTCTTCAGAACTTCACAGCAGCACACACACACTCGGGCCCGAGTGGGCCCTGGAGCAGGGTGCAGTGCAGTGGGCTGAGCATGGCGCCTGGGTGACAGGTCTGGGGGTGGGACCCGCGGCTGTAGCTGTGCGGATGAGCAAGTCGTAGTGCCTTGAAATGTCCCTGCTGACCCTTCACCTTGGTGGGCGTGGGGTGCAGGACGGAGGACGCCTGGCCAGGAGACGGCGGTGGCGTGTGCAGTGCAGGCCGAGCTGTGCTCTGGTGCACCTCCTTCTGTGCTGTTTGTGCAGAGTCCCTGGAGCCCGTCCTGGCATGGCCAGCTGTGTTGTGAATCGCCACAATAAACGTGGACAAGTTACACCGGTGTCCTGCTGCCTCTGTGGCCTACCCTGCCCATCCCTCTGGCACAGGGAGCTTGCTTCGTGTGGCCCCTTTGGCATCTCCATCTGCATCGCTCTTTTGGGTCCCCCTCCCTACCCTCACTGCCCCCAGTGTTCTCCCGCCTGCTTTGGGTCCTCTGGGTCCTAGACCTGCTGGGCAGGTGTCTGCAAAGCTGCAGGCTTCCACGAGGGGGCACCTGTGAGACCCTCTCCCACCAGCTGGCTGGCTGACCTGGCTTGGGGGAATTGGGGGACAGGGCCAGGGACCCCAGGCTGGGTGTGGGGCGCTGCTTCCATCCTGAGGCCCTGCTGGCTGATTCCACTTGCACATCTGGGTCCCTTGAGCTGACCTTGTGCCTCCTGAGCCCGAGGGTGACCAGGGCGCAGCCAGCCCTGCAGCCTCAGGGCAGGGTCAGGTCCTGCGATTACCGCCCTCCTGCCTCACCCCACTCTGATGAGGAAGGGACCCAGAGTCCGTGGGCTAAGCTGGGCCCCACGGTCCCCACTCTCTGTCCCCTTTCCTGCAGTCACCCTGGCTACGTGAACGGAGTCACAGGTGTCACTATCTGCTTGTGTTGGTGCCATGCCAGGTGGGAAGGAGAAGCTGAGGTTCCCCACTGGCCCTGCAGCTTGAGGAGGTGGCATCTTTGGCCACGGGCACTCCTCAGGGGCCTCGACGTGTCCCTTGGGGTCAGCGGTGCCCCATGTCCAGCTCAGCTGGGAGCTCCCAGCGTGGATATGTGGCTGAGCCGGCCAGCGGTCCTGAAGTGTCCTTTGGGTGCGTGCCAGGGCCCTGGGCTTTCCCTGACAGCACAGTGCTTCCTCACACATAGCCCCCAAGGGCCGCTGCTCACTGGGGAGGTGGCGGCGCGTGAGGTGGACCAGGGTGTTCCCACCTGGTGGAGGGCAGCAGTGGCTAGGAGGCCTGGGGAGGGTCAGTGGCTGGGGGTGGAACCTGGCAGGGACCCTTGGTGACAGGAGAGCCCCAAGGCGCTGGGTAGCCATGAACTGTCACCTTGCCCGTCATTTGACAGTTTTTAAGACTTTGCTTTGAAGGCACTTCCTGTTTAGATTTTTTAAAAAAGTAACTGTGGTGGCTGGCTTTGAGGCCACAGTGTGGTGGGCAGGTATCACAGAGCTGTCACCTAAGGGAGGGTCCTGAGTCCTGGGGACTCCCAACAGCAGCCACTGGTCCCTGCTGGGGGCCCAGGCTGGGCAACTGCAGCACGGTGGCCTCACAGCCCAGCCTGCTGTGCCGGTGTCCTCTGGTGCGTTCACCAGTACCTCATGTCCTCCTTGTACTGCCAGGGCTGGTTCTGGCCAGAGCTGTGGGCCGCTGTTGCTGAGGGGCTGGCCTAGCTGCAGGGCTCAACACCTGTGCCCTTGGAAGTAGGAAAAGCCTTATTTACATCAGTGAATGAGGTCCATATGCACTAGAGAACCCCAGGTGCTCCTTCACTGCTAGAGGTGGTGGAGCCTGAGGGGACGCCCAAGGCCCCAAGGCCCAGGGGTGGCTGGGGTGGGAGACAGGGCTGTCTGTTCATCCTGAGTCTCTGGGGCAGGGCTGTGCTTGTGGCGTCCACGTGGAGGGTGCTGGCCAGGCTGGGTAGGCTGCCCCCGCCTGGGTCCCTGTGGCTCAGGTCCCTGCCTGGTCCTGGTAGAGACTGGGCCCTCATGTCTGTCCAAGTGGGGGTGCAGGTCTGGCCATGGTTTCCTGAGCTCGATGCCCAGTTCTAGATGGGGCAGGGGTGGCAGGGACCACAGTGCCGTTCTCGGGGCTTGGGCTCCCTGAGGGCCCAGGCTCTCTGAGGGCCGCTTCTGTCTGCCAGGCTGCGCAGCTCCCGGGGCGTGGTGTGGGCTTTTCTTTCATGCTCAGCAACTCGAGTTGGTCACACGCGATGTGCCGGGACACCAGGCTCCTGGTGAGCAAAGCCACAGCAGGCTCAGCTGTCATCCTCGCAGTTCTGCCTGTGACACGTCGTAGCACCCAGCCCCAGACCATCCTCGATGGCCCTTGTCTGAACTCTTTTTCACAAGTGACATTTCAGCAGACAAAGGTGCCCGCTTTTGCCTTCCCCTGCTGAAGCGTGCGTTCCCAGTGGGCTGTGAGCACAGGGCCACGGGCACTGAGCCTGTGGCTTTGTCCCGAGGCTTCGGTGTTCGCTCGCTCGCTCTCCTTTTGCTCGTTTTTCTGTTGAAATCTCCTAGGTGGAAAGTTCCCCGAGGCTCTTCCTGAGGGCGTGAGCTGCTCCCACCCCGTGCTCCAAGCGGCAGCCTGTCTGCAGCAGGTCTGCCCAGCGGGCATGCTAGGCTGCTGTGCTGCCTGAGCCCAGACCGCCGCTTCCTAGGTGTGCACCTGCCCTGCACCGCACCCCACCCCAGGGTGGCTTTCCGGGTAGCCTCCCAGGAAGGTTTCCAGACTGGCGGCTGTGCTGCGTGGTGCCTGTGGGCTGTGACACTGCAGCCGCCGGCACGCACGCACGTGTTCCCTGCGCAGGAAGCAGGAAGCAGGATGGCGGGCAGGGCTGGGTGAGGAGCCCCGGGCAGGCGCAGCTCACCTCTACAGCCTCTGGGCAGTGTGCAGGTCGTAGTCGCTGTCCGAAGAGTTGTCGGGCTGGGCGGCAGAGGGGCGCAGGGCCCCTTCCAGAGCTGGGTGGGAAAGAGGCGGTGTCGGCAGAGGCCCCCAGAGCCCAGGCCCATGCACGCTAGGAGGCTGATCCCTGTGCTCCTGGGGCTCACTGTCAGCCCCACTGAGGGGCCTGGGGCACTAACGGCCCTGCTCTGACCCAGGGGCATCATTGGCGATCCAACCTCCCGGGTCCTGCAGGAAGCAGCCCATTCCACCCAGTTGGCATCAGCCAGGAGTGGGGTTCTTGGGTGAGTGGCTTGGGCCTCCAGTAGCTGGGCCTGGGAAGGGCTGCCTCAGGGGTGGGTGGAGGCCTTCCTTGCCCCGCAGTGCTCCAAGGACGATGCCCCTGGCCAGCTCTGCTGCCCACCTGGGTAGGCAGACAGGTGCGAGTTCCGGGGTGGTTGGCTGTACTCGTTGTCCACATGTGATGCTGGGCGGTTCTCAGCGTGGGACCTCACGGTGGCTGTGTGGCTGCGGTGGAAGGACACTGCACACAAGCGGGGGACAACGTGGTTGGGCCTGCACCCCTGGCCCCTCAACTCCTGTTCCTGTTCCGCCATGGGGGAGGCAGGGTGATCCTCGCCACCCTCCTGCCCCGGTAGTGCATGCAGGCAGGTCAGGTGGCCAGCAAGTGCCTGGGTCAGTGAGTTGGACCCCATGTGTGGAGCCTGCAGGGAGCGGGGCACAGCGGTGGGAGGTCACAGCCCTCCTGAGGCAGCCGGCCACGCAGGCTGGCAAAGAGTGCCATGGGCCTGGGCAGAACTGGGGCTGCTGGGCCCCCCTACTCTGGCCCTCTTGGGCAGCACCTCCTCAGAGGTCACATGGGCTCTGCAGTGCTGGGGACGCTCCAGGGAGGGCAGGCCGTAGGCCCCCTGGTTGGGTCACCGCAGAGAAGAGGTGAGCGAGGGAGCTCTGTGGTGTCTGAGTCAGGCCCACAGCGCTCAGCCTCTGACCACGAGGAAACCTCAGCTGGTGTGGGGACATCCCTGGCCAGGAGGGCCCTTGGTGGCCGGAGCCTAGGCCTCCCAGACACTCACTGCTCTGGTTCATCCCCGTTGGGCCAATCCACTGCCGCTGCTTCTTCTGGCGGACTGGGTCAGAGAGAGAGGGACAGTGAGGGGCCGTAGCTGGACGCCTGGCCCCAGCTTCCTGTCTGGCGAAGGTGGGGGGTGGGGCTGGCATGCAGGATGGAGAGGGCCTAGCAGCCCCGTGCCCCACGCCCCGCGCCCCGCCCCCCAAGCGCCGCCTGTGCCCTCACAGGCTGTGCCGCCACACTCTTGGTGCACAGGGAAACTGAGGCTCGGACAGGGAGGGCCTGTGGCTGTGCTGCAGGGGTGGGGTCACACGCAGCCACAGGCCGTGCTGCCGACCTGCAGGGACCGCCTCAGCCTCCCAGGTGCAGAGGAGCTGGAGGACGCGCCTCTCAGGAGGGCGGTGTGGGGCCTGGTGCTGGCACCCACCTTTCTTCATCAGCTTCCTGTAGGCCAGGGGCCCGCACACCACGAGCAGCACAGCCAGGAGCACCAGGGCCAGGACCACGCTCCCCACGGTGCCCGCGGCCAGGCCTGGCGGGTGCGGATCCTGGCCTGGCGGGGAGGACGTGGGTCAGCCCGGCCCGGCCGCTGTCTGTCCCCTGCCTCTTGTCGTCTGTGCGCCACCCGCCCACTCCCCTGTGCCGGCTGTCCCCAGCCCTCAGAGTCCGTCCAGGGCCCCTGTGCGCCCAGGTCCCGCCCAGGCCGTGGCACTCACAGGTGACATACACCCTCCTGCAGGGGTTCCTCTCTTCCAGCCTGTGGCACTGGGACAGCAGCTTCTCAGGACAGAGGAGCCCGCCGGTGCCCACGCCGGCGTCCACCACGTGGAAGGCGACGATGCTGCCGCACTGCTGCTCCCGGCACAACTCGTCCCACCGTGCCAAGCCCCCGGAGCCGTGGCACAGGGCAGCCCACCGCGCCTCTGGGCCTCCCTGGCGTACCTCCACAGTGCCCTGGCATGTGCTGCCGCCCCCCACCAGGCGGCTCTGTACCTTGGGCTGGAAACCTGGGGAGCAACAGGAGGTGTGGGCCGGCCCTGGCTCCTCTGTGGCCTAGAGCTAGGTGCTGGCTCCGTGCACGCCCCGCCCCACCCTGCTCAGCCTCCACAGCCAGTCAGGCCTGGCAGCTGGGTGCCTGCAGGCAGGGAGCCCCAGGGCAGCACCTGTTGTCGGCACCCGGGCCCAAGGTGCCTTACAGGCACCTTGTCCTGCCATCTCACAGGAAGAGGCGGACTCCTTGGAGAAGAAACTGAGGCCCTGGGTGGGGCACACGGCTCCCGGCCTGCGACCTCAGGATGCTGCAGCCCCAGGCCCCGTTCTGAGGGCCCAGCCTCCTTGCTGCACTCAGTTCAGAGCACCTGCATCCCTGGTGCGGCCTGTTTCCATGGCAACACCATCTCTAGCACCCTGGAGTCCTTTAGGCAGAGGACTCTTCCCAGGCCAGGCCAGTGTGGCCATAGCTCAGCGGGGCCAGAGCCAGGCCTCCAGGGTCCTCCCAGGATGCACCGAGGCCTCACAGGCAGATTGGCTAGGGGGATAGGAGGGTGGAGGCTGCACTGCTACCCTTCCCGGGTGCCAAGCTGAGGGGCTCGAGTGAGGACGGCGGCACCGGAGCCGCCTGCCTCAGGGAGCTGTTGAGAAAGTCTGGGTCCACCCGGACCCCCCACATGGCTGTCTGCGTTGCTTCCCCGTGGTGTCCTCTGGTCTCCAGCTGATCCCAGGGTGTCCCTAAGGCTCCACGGACTCCCACCTCCCAGGCCTGCCCCTTGCTAGCTGGCTGTGTCAGACCCTACTCCTTGTCTCTGGGGCAACTCACCTCTTCCCCTCGGCAGTGCCACCCTGGTAGCCCCTAAGCTATCTTCCATGTCCCCAGGCCTACCGGACTCTTCGGGTCCTACTCACCTGAGCAGAGGAGGGCCAAGGCCTGGCTGGCGGCCCCGTGCGGCGCCCGCTGGAAGCACTGTGGCAGGGCCACGCAGCTTGCGTTGCGCACGGCCCACTGCACTGGCTCTGGGGCTCGGGGCCCTGGCAGCCTCTTCAGGAAGGAGCCACAGCCCAGGCTGCTGCAGACAAGGGTGCCCAGGCCCTGGAGCGCATCCCCCTCATCTTCATCGTCGCTCGGAGCCTGGTAGCCGACGGCACCACCCAGGTGGCCGCTGTAGAGCTCCACGGTGCCTGCGCACTGCAGGCCCTGGGACCCGGGCGTCAGCCACAGCCTAGGCGGAGCTGGAACAGGGGCACTGGCTGAGTGGCTGCACCTCCCCTCGGGGACGGGGGACACAGGTGGGTGAGACTCGCACCTCCCTCCCTGCTGCCTCGGTCTCCCCACCTGTGGGTGCTGGCGTGGTGGGTGGTGGGGGGCTTGTGGGCCAAGGCGATATCCTCGGGGGCTCTGCAATGCGGGAGGGATGGTAGCCGGGGTAAGGGGATGGGCCCACTTTCTACCATGTCACCCCTCCGAGCCCCATGCCGCCTCCCACAGTGGTCACCCTGAGTCACAGGTGGGAAAGGGGGCTTTGGCGGTGGGGAAGGTGAGGGACAGAGCCGGCGCTTGCTTTTCTCTATCACCGGGCAGCTGCCAGTGCCCTGGCCGTGGGTGCACCTGGGGGTCGGAGAATGGGCCCTGACCTCTTTCCCACAGGGGGCCACGACCCACCTAGGCAGACCAGGCGCAGCGGCTGGCACCAGCCTGGGACGCTGTTGCTGCAGTTGGAGAAGGACCCCAGGGATCCGTGGCAGGTGAGCCGGGGGAGCAAGGACCTGCGTACACTCAAGGCAGAGAGCCTGCAGATGTCCCCACAGCCTAGCAGGAGGCACAGGTGGGCGGCCGGGCTGAAGTCCCGGGGGTCGCCGTCCTGCAGGCCCCAGCTCTGTGCACACACTATCCTCCAGGAGTTCTGTGCATAGACCTGCAGCTGGCCCTGGCATGGCAGGCCGGAGCTCTCGAGCCTGATGTCGAAGTCTGGGGATCAGAGGGTGGTGGGGAGCAGTCAGGCGGTGTGTTGGAGGGCGCCCTCCTGCCTCTGCAGGGCTCTCCTCCCTAGCGCCTCACGGGCTCCGTGCCTTCGGGGCAGCGTGGAGCTGGAGGAAGTGCTGCCCACTTGGGCGAGGGGTCCTGGAGGTCCCTTCGGCAGTCCCGGAACAGCAGGATGCCTTTTCTTAACCTTTGGAATCAGTTCTCTAGAGGCACATTCTACCCTTGGTCACGGCCTCTCTGCAGGGCCCCCTCGGGTGGGATTTGACGCAAATGCACTACAGGAAGCCAGCCCTGCACTGCAGGTCAGGATGAGCTGGCCCACACAGTCCCTCGGCCGTTCATTTCAAGGACGGTCGCAGGGCCTGCTCTCCGTACCTCGGCCCACTCTCCGGCCACAGCAGCGGACCCTCCTCTCGCAGGGGCACACCGCACCCGCCCCTCTGTGTGGGACTCAGTGGACGCACAGTGCATCTCATTGGCCTGCAGTGAGCTGGTCTCTGTGGCCTGTGCGTCCGTCTCTCCAGGAAGCACCCAGGAGGGGCACTGTGGCCTCGAAAGCAGCTGTGTCATCTTAGAAAGCTCTGGGGAGAAAATCTAGCATCCCCTCAGTACTGGGTCTGGTTTTAGGGCTCTCACAGCTACCAAAACCCACGATGCCCCAATTCCTTGCCTAAAATGGTAGGGGCTGGGGTGTCGCTCAGGGTTACGGGTGTGTTTAGCATGCACAATCTCTAGGCTCCATCTCTAGCGCCCTCAAAATAAATACACCATC
>PVKN010003753.1:0-35977 GCA_004027915.1 Capromys pilorides | reverse complement strand
TAAATCAACAGCTTCCAACATTGCCAGTTTTACCAACAACGCACTGTGATTACTGAACATTGGATTATGTATACAACTACTTTCTCTTAGCTCAATGAGAAAAAAACTGTTTCGTACCAATAATGATTAGAAAAATTATAATGTCTGCACCCTGTGCTCTGTATAACTAATAGGACAACAATATGCATTGTATCAAATATTGGAAATGTACTACTAGTGTGTTTTGAAACTGTCACATTGTTATTTCTTATTAAAAGTAAGAAGAAAACAAAACAAAAATAAATCTGTTCTTATCAGAATCTCTAAATTATAAAAGAGAGAGAGAGAGACAGAGACAGAGACAGAGACAGAGACAGAGACAGAGACAGAGACAGAGACAGAGACATCAGCAAGTACAAGAGGCACAAATAGGCCTCATCAGAGAGCATTCGTAGGCATCACAGGACTCTGGTCTGGCATCTTCCATCAGAGGATGGAGGCTGAAGCCAGTGCTTTCAGGGATGTCTTAAATGACCTCACTCATCCCCACAGCCCAGTCATCTCCATGAGCTAGACAGCATCCAGCAACCACTGAGAGCCCATCATGAATAAGCTGGCTAGGGGACTAGATAACTGGGAGGAAATTAAAAAACTAGAACACACACAAGTCCTCAGACAGTTCACAAATATGGTTATCCAGACATAGATAATAATGCAGAGCAGAACATGCAGAGAACAGGCCCTGGTCAGGCAGAAAAAGAAATAGCAAAGACCAAGTGAGCCAAGGAAAACTCCTTGTTCAAAGAATGATTCAGGGTGTGAAACACATATCCCTCTACAAAGCAAATCTTTTCTTGTACCATTCTATTCAATATCTCCAAACTAGGAATGCACAGGCTGTGTTCGCCTTTGTGAATTTTACCTGCTCCCCACAACTGATCCAGACAAAGACAGGTGGGGGCACCCTGGGTGGGCTCTGCCAAAACAGAGCTAACAGGCGGGGGGGCTGGCACAGGCCCTGCTGACCAGGTGCACAGGCATGCAGCTCACAGGGAGCATGCAGGTCACAGGGGGCATGCAGGTCACAGAGAGCACGCAGTGAGCTAGTCAGAAGGTGGTCCTGCTCCAATCTAATGGAAAAAAGCAGACATCCCTATGGGAAGTGAGAGGCCACTGTGACTCCAAGGGCACTTGGGGTCAAGGCTAAGATGACATGTTGTTTGCTTCAGAAGGAAGAGACAGGAACACACTTCACTGCTAGCATGGAAAGACCCCATTAGGGAAAGAGACCTGTGCAGGAGGAGGGGATGATTAATGGGAGCAGGACTCCCAAGGAGATGGGAGGTGTGGCCCAAAGCCCAGGAGAGAAAGGGATACCTGAGGACCGCCTTGAAAGCAGGAAAGGAGCTCAGATTGGCCCAGAAGGGTCTCAGTGGTCAAAATCGTGTTCTGAAAGCAACAGAGCTAGGCTAAGTCCCTGGTCACCACTTCAGGCTGGGTGACCTTGGCCTTCATTGTTTCATACAAAAAAGAAGAGCTTTCTACTTCCATGGTAGGGTAGTCTTGGGGACCATATAAAATAATTGACATAAAAAGCCTGATAATAAAGTCTAATGTAAAACCTATGCTATGTACAGGAGGTCAAGCTTGGTACCAATTAAAAAGAATAAGGTAGATCTTAATGTACAAGCATAAAAATGTCTGTAAGATGTACTTCTAAGTTGTTTAAATAGGAAATTACCAAGTAAAAGAGATAGTAGGATACTATTTACCTTTAAAAATCCATATAACTGCAATAGATTGAAGAGATTATTTACCTATGTCCCTGAGCTCATCATGATTGAAAAAGAAACTTAATAAGATGAGAAAATTCTCACCAATGCCAAGGGACCAACTCATTATTTTGAAAACCAGGAGAAAAGGATAAAAATCAAACACTTCTCTAATTCTCAACCCAAAATGTACCTCAAGATAGTCAAATAAGTTGATAAGGGGAAGTGTCTCATAATCTCCCAGCTAATGATGAGTAAGGAAATTTGAATATCAGTATTTGACAAATCCCCATGAAGGAATAGGTCTGGGTATTGAGCACCTGTAGATGTCAGCGTCACCAAAAGAAAGACAACTGGAAATTAGGTAGCTGCAGATGGGAGAGCACAACACCTCCTGTGAAGGAATTTGACCAATAAATCAAATCTGGATCTGACTTCACCATTAGAGGCAGCCACAAAGGAGAAGGAGATGATAGGGCACACAGGACAGAGTCCTCAACTCTAGCGCCAAGGAACCTTGGACTATGAAGAGCCCCTCTGACAAACACCCTACTTTCTGAAAAGCCGAACAAAGTAAACCCAAACACCTGCAATAGGAAAAGAAAGAAGAAGCCTAAAGATTAAAAGAAATTTAACAACTCTCTCCTGGACCACATTGCATCCTGATTTTAACAAGCAAACTATTAAAAGAAATAATGAAACTGCTGGAGAAATATAATACAAACTAAATATTTACTATATTTAAGGAGTGTTATTAAGTTTTTAGGTGCATGTCTGGGATCAGGGTCTCTGGAAATGACCTCTGCATTTATGTGCTAGTGATTTATTAAGGTAAGGCCTCCAGAAAAAAGATCTGGGGAGAGAGTGAAGGAGATAGGGACGGAAAGGAAATCAGTCAGGAGTACAATTTAAGGCCAGGTCCTAGCCGCAGCCTCAGGGAGCTATGGAATGTAAAGGCATTACACAGTTTGCCTGCCCTAAGGCTGAGCTGTCACAGTCCAATGACAGTCCCTGGCCGTGGGAGGTGGATAGGACATGAAAACACTTTGATTCTAGATAGAAATTGTGCATCACCTTTCCGGAAGAGCACAGTCTTAATCTGTGGCTAGGACACCCAGTTACTTCCAAGCCTGAGGTCCCTTATGCAAATCAGCCTCTAGAGCAGGCCAGAAGTGGCTTTGGCTCCCAGGAGCATTTGTGCAAATCTGGAGCAAAAAGGAACATCTTTGAAAGAATTTTTAAATGGCATTCTTTCTAAACTATATCATTATCATAGAACTAAGGTCAAGGAAGAAAGCATAATGAACACAATGTAAATGTTTTATTTAAGTGGCTTCAATGACCTAAACTTCATAGGATAAAAATTGTAGAAAATCCTACAGGAGCCACGCAGTGATGGTTCTCTGGCAAAGTAACAGTGGCAGAGGAAGAACTGCTCAACTCTAAGCAGGCACTTTTAGAACAGAACGTTTACATGTGCCACAAAAGGCAGAGTCTGCCAAGCCAGGGACCTACATCATTCTTTGTCAGATCCACATTCATTTTTCAATTTTAACATCTCAAAATCCTGGTGCATCTTATGAGCACAGATGTTCATGCCCAGGGTCCATCCATCATAAACAAGTTCAATGGAAACAGAGTCTTAAAAGTGCAGGCCCACTAACGACTGGCAACACACTAGTTGTCAAAGTTAGCCTTCACTTTGACAACTAGTCAGTGGCTGGGCCCTCTTGGCATCAGAAATCGGAAGTCTATCTGATTTATTGGTGCAGGCATTTTTAGAACAGGACTTCTCAGAAAGGCAAAATCTTGGGCTGGTGAGATAGTTCAGTGGTCTAAGGTGCCTGCTTAGGCAAGCTTAGGCAACCGCAGGGACCACTGTTCGATCCCCAGCACCACACGCTGTACCAGCCCCACCCCCATGGCAGGTGAGCCCACCATAACATAAATAAAGTTAAAAAAAAAAAAAGAAAGAAAAGCAAAAGTCTAAGCAATGTGTACCATCTTAGTCCAGCACATCTTTACCTTCTAGAAACTTCTCCCATTGAACTCCTAATAGAGCACACTGACACCTATCCACAGGGCTTCATGCATCTGCCACTCCAGTTGAAATCATGTGGATCAAAACTACCATAGTTTAGATCTAGAAAGATGCCCCCTCAGGCCCATCTGTTAAAGGCTTGATCCACAATCCACAGTGCTATTAGGAAGTTGCAGAAATGAAGAGGTGTGAACCCAGGAGGGATTTGTGGGACCCCTGTGTCTTCCTCTTCATCTCTTCTGCACCCAGATATAAGGTGAATGGGTTTCACTGCCATGCATGCTCACCAGGCCACAGGGCCACAAGCCCCAAAGAAACAGCTCAGAAAAACCATGAGTCAGAGGTCAGCCTTTTTTGCTTTATAAATTATTTATCTCAGGTATTTGTTACACTAATAGGAAGCTAGCTCATGATGTGATATGGAAATTTCCCAGTTGCCTTGACTTCCGTCTCCTTGTCAAGGGACCCCTTTTCTTTCCGATACCTCTTGTCCTGCCTGACAACTCACATTTCCCACCTGATGCAGGGTGAGTTACATCACAAGGGCTGCTAGAAGAGGGATAAACTGTGAATCAGTAAGTTCTGAATGAATGTCAGAGGTCTTGGTGAGAGTTCTGGAGTGAGCCGGACCTCACAGTGGGGCCAGTGGGCTGAGGTGAGGAACAGGAGATCTGATACTGCTTTCTGGCAGCCCTAGGGGCTGTGCAGTAGCAGTCCCCCCCTTCCCCAGGAGACCATGAAGGCCATGACTCTGTCTCCCTTCAGTCCAGGGCTCCTACATAAGGTGCTCCTTCCCAGTGTGGAGCTTGGAAGTAAGAAAACCCGGGCGATAAGGCACCCTTGCAGTCTTCCTGGTAGGAGCAGAAGGTCCTTAGTGGTCAGGGACTCAGAGTCCCCCCAAAGCTCAAGCTCTAAGGAAAAAATGTGAAGAATTTCAGGTGAAGCAGGACCAGTCCCTGCAGCATACAAGGAGGTAAACTGGAGGGGGTGACCACATCCATCTCGTGGTGGGGCCCACTAGCTGCTGTCAGGGAGTTGTCCATGTGTGGTAACTTGAAAGGCCTACAGGAATCAGGCAAGTCCCCAGAGCACAGAAAGTGAGTTAAATGACAAGGATTAGCACACATCCATAAGGCAGGCTGCCTGAATTCTATAGAAATAGTGCATTAGCCAGGCTCAAGCCCTCTGCAGGCGGCATCCCCAATTCCAGACACATGTCACAGGGCCAGGTAAACACTGGCCAGTAGCACAGGAGGGCACCACATCCACAGCCAGGCCTCTTCCACTCACGTGGGAGTCTCCATCCTAGAACTGGCCCTATGGCCATCTGGAGGCCAGCTTTAGTGAGAGACGCACCTTCCTCCTTAAAGTTCTCTGGAAATATGACCACTCCTTTGCTCAAGGCCGGGCCTTCATCCAGACACTGCAGTTGTCCTCCAGGATAACAAGCACAACCATAGACAGCTGCTACTCCCCATAGCTTTCCATCAGCCAGTCACCCGGTCCTCACTCAAAGCCAGGTGGCTGTCCAAGACTCAGATCTGGACTTTGAGTTTCAGGTTTCATTGTGGGAATTGTCTTCTCTGAGGTGATACTGGAGTTGGAGTGACAGGAAGGGAGATAGGAAGAGACAGATGTGGCATGGAGTCATTTGATTCCTGGTTGACTGGCAGAATGCTCTTCATGAAAACTCTGTACTGAACCCCCTCTCTCACGCCCTTCTGCTTTATTGAAAGACGGGACACAGACATAGATGCATCCTCACTCACTCCGGGATTAGTGCAGCCTGGAGAGTAGCCCAAGAGAGTAGTATAGACCTGACTTGCACTCACCCTCCCCAGTCTACCTGCGTGGCCAGCTAGCAGGCCCTGTGTTTTAGAAGCCAAGTTCCCAGGGAGAGCACACCCTTCCACCAGCACTGTGCCCTCACACCCTTGTCCTTGCACAAGCGTCAGGCACTGGCCTAAGTGCTGTAGAAATATTAATGCATTTGATCTCATCATAACTCTGGGAGATGTTACTGTGATTGGT
This sequence comes from Capromys pilorides, assembly GCA_004027915.1. Classification (NCBI taxonomy): domain Eukaryota; kingdom Metazoa; phylum Chordata; class Mammalia; order Rodentia; family Capromyidae; genus Capromys; species Capromys pilorides. The sequence goes on along the minus strand of PVKN010003753.1, from coordinate 30,154 downwards.
CCTATTTTCTAGATAAAACTGAGGCACAAAGGAGTAATTTACTCAAAAACTCCCCAAAATCATACATATCTTACAAAAAGACACTCAGAACTTAGGTTGGACATGCAGCTTCCTTTTGGGGGCAATGCTCAATGGTATTTCTCTTCTTAATTTCTTGTCTGCTTGATGAGCCTCTGTAAGCCTCGGGTAGGACTTTGCTGAAGGCATGCACAGGCCAAGGGATATCATGAAGATCCCTTAAAAATCTCTTCATGGAAATTGCATGTCACCTATTGTATTACTTCACCCAAACTCTTCAAAAGCCCAGTGATGCGAAGTTTTTAAGTTGTGCTCATTTTAGAGTTAAGGAAATGGAGTTTCCAGGCTGGAATCCTTCCATCAGACATAAGACCATCAGCCAGGACATCCACAATTTTCACATCCAGCGGCCCATCTGCTGCAAACCCTGTGCTCTTGTGTCTTCACGTCAGATGGCAATGTGGTGCAGAGAAAGTTTGTTCAGAGGATTGGCCAAGATGTAAGACAATAACCATTCCCAATCACTTGGAAGCATTTGGGAAATATTCAGCTACTTCTTGGGGAGTGTAAATTGGTACATTTTAGAGTACAAATCAACACAAAAGCTCTTAAAGCATAACTAAGTTAATTCTATAATCTTGTTTCCAGGCATTATGCCTAAGAACATAATTGGACCATCACACAGACATATGTGCAAAGCTGTTTGCTGTAAAAGTTACTACAATGGCAAAAATCTGGGAAAACCAACTGACAATAGGTGATTGGATAAACAATGGAAAGCCTGGCAAAAAGAATACAATCACTGAAATTGCTGCTGCACACCAGGAATTATGCACGCATTGTTCTTATATGTTCAGACATGCAGGTTACAAGGCAAAACTAAGACATTTTTAAACAAAAAAAAATCTAGAAAGCAATCCGTCCAAAATGTAATTGTTGTTGCTAATTTGTGAGACTTCACATACTTTTTTCTCTTATACACCTATATTTTTTCCTATAAACATAATAATTTTGCACTTTTCTAAGACAGAAAACAGTTTTGAAGGAGGACATTGCTGGCATGGTCTTAAGCAGTACAAAGCAAGGGCTCATGTCCCACATTGCACCAGAATATTCTGCTTCCCACACCAAATAACTGTCATGAAGACCAGTCCTGGCCTGCAAGTCCAGTACTAGAGAAGATGAAAAGCAAAAACATACACAAAAAAAGACAAATTAACCCAAGAAGCCTAAAATCCTTGACACTGAACTCATTGTAAGAACAAATATAGGAGAAATCATTTGAGAGGGATCTTCTCCCATTACCTCCGGAGGCCCAGCCAGCAGACACTGTAGAGAGTATCACTGAATATAGTTTCAGGTCAAAGAACCAGCATTGCCTAAGTCTGACCAGGGGAGGCATCCTGCCTTCACCACTGTGGTCAGCCTGAGTTCCTCAGTGGCAGCAGCTCCCTGGGGTCACCGATAGCCCCACATAACCCATAGCAGCCTTGGGCTGTCACCAGGTATAAGCATTCGCATGAATGCTGGAAATTAGATATCAAGAATGCAGGGATCCTCAGGGGCCTACAAAGAGTAGAGTTGAGTTTATTTCATATTTTGCCAGCAGAAATGGGGATGGTGAGAGCTTCTCTGGGAAGCTATCTGGAAGCACCTATCAAAATTAACTACAAACTAACATATTCCCCGGCTCAGAAGTTTACTTGCTGGAATCCTTGTCCAGAATTAACAGCATCAGCTTAAGAAAAGGTGTCCCAAGGTGTGGGGCACAGTGTTTGAAGTGTGCACTACAGGCAGAGTTCTGTTATGCAGGTTACTGGCCCTGGGGTAGTGATGGGCAAAGATACACTTGAGGGAAGATGTGGGGCTTCCCTGCCGCAGCTGGGAAGAGCGGGAAGTCTTTCCAAGAGGGCAGGAAGCACCACGTAAGTGCAGGCAGCATCCTGGACTGTGAGTGTAAGCAGTGTGAGACACTCCAGGGGTAGGTCCTGCCCTTTATGAATGTATCCAGGGCTGGAGTTAATCAGGATGGTAAGGTAAGAAAAATGGATGTGATGTCAGGAAGGAAGCTTTATACTGGTAGCCAGACCAGAAGGCACCCCTCACGATGCCACACAGGGCAGCTCTAGGCTTGGTCAGGAGAAAGACTGAGCAAGAGGGAAACACAAGCAAGAGTACGTAGTCATGGTTCTCATAGTACAAGAGCAGGTGAGTCAGGGCATATGGGACAGGGCTAGATGGCGGGGGTGGGAAGGGGCAATGTCATAGGAGCTGTCCTGAGCTATCTGCTACCTGGCCTGGGAGATTATTCATCACAGTCTGTTAGAGAAGGTACAGGGTGTGGGTTCTCACCTGGTGTTTTAGTTACCCTTCTCTTATTGCTGGGACAAATACCTGACACCCAAATGAAAGAAGGAAAGGCTTATTTCGCTTGTAGCTACTGGAGGTTTCAGTCCATATTCAACTGACTCCAAGGCAGAGCGGCCCATGGCAGAGGACAAACTTCCATGGTGATGGCAAAGAGCAGAGAGCACAGCAGGGAGCAGCAGAAATAATGGCTACAGAGAGCAAGTCTGTCTCCCTTAAACTGCATTCAGACTATCCGTCCCAGGCTGGGCATAGCACTCACACCCATAATCCCAGTGGATTGTGAGTCAATCACAAACTCTAAAAGTCCACCCCATGACTGCATGAGGCTTTGGGAGGAAAAGTAGACACAAACCATAACAGTTGGTAAGGAAAGGCAGGCTCAAAGGAGAGTCCTTTCCATCCCTAGGGACTGGCTATGCTCCAAGAAAGGAGTCTCCAGGTCAAAGACATAAAAAAATCATGCTCAATGCAGCTAGCCAGGCCTCGACAGTCATGGGGTCAGGTGTCCCCACCTGGGAGCAGGGGCCAGTCATCTTGAAGATGCCAAAACATGAGAAAGCCCAGTCTGCCTTCAGGAAGTGCCATCCCCCCAAAGGAAGAGGGGATGCCAAGTGGTGACACATTGGCTGGCTTGGGACTCATCAAAGTGTGCAAGGGAAACTTAGAGCCACACAGAAGAGAGTCACATGCCAGGAGCCTTACATGCTAGGTTGGAGATTATGAGCCAACTCCGACATGCCAGGCAGAGGCTCGGGGTGACATGCCACCACTTTAATTTCCAGGATTATGTTTCTCTCTGGGTTTAACCTTCAGATAGAAACTGGAGCCTGAACAGCAACTGAGTCCCATGGGAATGAAGGAAGCCTGTAAGGAGAGAGATTCTTTCTTTCCTTTGTGCCAAAACCAAATTCCAAGTACTTGGGTGGCCTCAGAATCTCAGAGGTAGGTCAGGAAATGAAGCATGCTTGGAATGGGACATGTGACTTCTAATGATGCGTGTGCACACACACACACACACACACACACACACACAGTAGAGGATGAGTCATTGGTTCCACCCAAACCCGCTCACCTGCAGGGCCTCTCAAGTGCTGCAGGCAGTGCTGCCCTGGAGGATACCACCCACTCCCTCATTCCAGTGACCTCCTGATCTGTAGAAATTAACTTTGATCATGTTTTTAAAAGAAAAAAAATAGAGCAGAGAGATTCTGTTCATGGCATTGGGCTGAGAATTTCACAGTGAGAGTTTGTCTTCATCTCAGCCTAACGCTGGACCTTAAACACTTAGGATACTTGCATGCAACACTGAGGGGGTCTGCCTCTGACTGGCATCTGTGGTGGGCAGCACCAAGATGAGAACGGCTCCCTTGGACTGGCACAGTCTTTCATAATGTACACAAGAGCTTCTTCCCTGGGATGGCTGCTGGCACATCTGCACTGTCTATCTGCTGCCCCACCCAGCCTGCCAAACTATTTCACTGAGCAGCCTCCCTGGGGGCAGGCCCCACCCTGGGCACTGGCTGGGGCAATGCTTAGAACCCCGGGCCCTGGGGAATTTTTTCACCTCCCTGGGTGTTGCCTAAAACAGCTGCAAGTTGCCAGTTCAGGCTGCCTGCCCTACTCTTCCCACGGAGCTGCATTATGCTTCTAAGCAGCTGTAGGCCCTAGGCTGCCTGCCGCCTGAGCCAATGTGTCTCCACCAGGACTTGCCCCCTCCTGCTCCTCTCCCTCCAGAACACGTGTTGCCCACCTCTTGTTCATTAAAAGGCTAATCCTTTCTATATTCCAAAAGTATATTCTGAATCCATATCTCTTGTCCCAAGAAGTGCAGACACGGAGCTCCTGCCTACAGTTACCTACTTAAATAGCTACCTGTTGCCCAAAACCAAATCCTCCTTCTCCTCAAATGGAGCAAGAGACAATAGACATGGTCCCTGGCGATTAGATATAATGTGCCTATCCCAGGAGCAAAGCCCAGCTCCCCAGTTCTGCCTTCCCCTCTCCCAAGTGTACAAAGAGTTTCTGACAATGGCTTTAAAAAAGATTCCATATGGCAGGGATTGGCAGATTTATACAAATAAGCAAATCTGTGGGACATCTTGTTAACATGAAGACGTGGGGTTGTAGTTCTAGGCCGAGGCACAGGATAACGCTGCCCGGGCACGGTGCAGCTGCTGCTGCTGTGGGGAAACTACTGTGAGCAGCAAGGGTTTAGGAAACACACAGCTCTCACCTTCAAACATAGTGTGTGTGCACAGGTGTGTATGTGAATATGTACATATGTCACATAAACACGTGTGTGTGCATGTGTATAGATACAAACATGCTAAGGCATACAATAGCACCTTTAAAGAGAATACGATAAAATGGGGGATCTGCTTGTCTTTTTCTGAGTAGAACTGCTTTACAGATCCAGTATTTAAGCTTTTCTCATAGCTTCAAGATGCAAGGTGCTATCGTTTTGGTAATCAACATATCTTTTTTAAAAAACCATATAACCATAATAAATTCCAAATTTTATAGGAAGAAAGAGAAACCCCTAAGAAAGGAAATCAGCTGTAGGGAAAGCGCTGGCTGAGGGATGTAGCAATGCAAGCTGAAGGGCCCTGGGAGCAGGGGCTGGGTCCACACCACCCAACGGCTTGAGAGCCCAGGGTCAGGCTGACCGCAGGCCCCACCTACTGCTGCATTTGACTGACTGTTCCCAACTGCCTGGGAAGAAGGGTGCTGTGGGGGGGACCACCCGCATTTTTGCTGCTGCTAGCTTGAGAAGATAAAGGTTTCTGTAACTGAATAGAAAAGGAAAGAGGCAGATGTTTCTGTTTCGGTCTGCTTTGTTCCACTTTAGTCTCAGGGAAGAACCCCACTTGATGGTGATATTTGTTCACAGCTATTACAGTTTGTAGACATTTTCTCCTCTTCGAAACTAAATACGTAGTAATATACGATGACACTGCTGGGAAGTCTGCACAGGGGGATCCACATCCTTACAGGCTGCAGCTGGTGACTGTGCCGATCCGCTTTCCACTACTGTAACAAATAGCAACGTAATGGAATGTCTGCGAGAAAAGCTCCGTCCAGCCAAAGCTCCAGAGGCTTCGCTCTAGACCTACTTGGGCCGGTTCCTTCTGAGTCTGTCTCCAGGCAGCACGTCATGGTGGTGGAGGGCGGGGTGGGGCAAAGCCACGAACCTCATGGTGACCTAGAGAACAGAGAAAAGAGAGACCAGGATCCCACTAATTCTGCCTAAAGCCCACCCACTGGCCCTGCCTCTTTGGCTCCCACCCTCTCCTGATAGTGATTGAGATCCGAGTCTTCAGCCCTTGAGCAGTTGGGATATTCCCAGATCCAAACCAGAGCCGTGGTTTCGTGGTTTCTTTCCAGCTGTTCTGCAGTGCACTTCTCAATTTTCAAAAGCCAGGGGATCAGAGACAGGGCTCAGCGGCACAAGCGCCTGTCTGGCAAGTTTATGGTCCGGTTCCGAGTTCGGTTCCGAGTACCCACCCCACCCCCCCGCCCCCAAAAAGACGCCACTTCACTCACAAAATGCTTAAGAGCCAGACACACCTCTAGAAGGTCGGTCCCTCTGGACCCCTGCACCCCCAAGTCACCTCCATTTCCACACAGCTGCATGTGCTGACCACCCAAGAGGTCCCAGAACGCATGGGCCTCACCTGGGTGTGTGGAGGGAACGCTAAACCCTGACCTGCTGTTCATCTTCCCTTCTGACGCACACCACAGCCCTAGGCGGCCTCAGGTTTCTTTGGATCCCGCGAAGGCTGCTCCGGGTGGGATTCTACGTTATCTGGCGCCATCTGCTGGAAGCCTGCAGTCATCGCCGAGCAGAAGTAAAGACCTTCCAGGTCACTATGAGACTTACATAGAGTGGTACGAAGAACAGGAAGAATGAACTCCAGCTCAGCTCAGCCAGCTCACACCCGTGTGGCACAGCGCAAGTTGCTCCCCCTAACCTTGGACTCCTTACCCACTTCCCTGCCCTGGACATTTGCCTCTATTAAGTTTGCTCATTGTTATAAAACTCCCAAATGGAACTGGGTCCTAAAGATGAAATATAATTTTATTTTTGTGACTATCACTTGTGACTATGCTAAGATCTGGTTATCATCTCGAAAATTATTCTAACACTACTCATGGAGGTTTCTTTTTCGCTCTAAAATCATGTCCTTACCTCATAAAAGACTTTCTCTCTGCCTATATTCCAACCCCAACCTATGAGTGTCATAAAGGTAAATCATGGATCAACGCTTTCTACAATCATCTGTCCTAATTTTCCAGAGGGTGCAAAGTTAGAAGCCCATTGCACCTGAGCCTGACACTTCAGAGCTGTGGCTGTCCTGCCCTCTTCTTGGGTGCTGAACTGTTTTAGAAAGAACCTTTAGTGGGAGGATATCCGTCTTTCCAACCAGTAGCAGTAAAAGCACAGCCCCCTCCACCACCGCCCCTAGATCTCGTGGTTGCAAAGTTGAGAGTGTCTAGCTGTTGACTTCCCAGGGCAGTCAGATGTCAGCTACCTGCACTCACGTTCGGTTCAGTTTCCACATCCCTAAGGGGGCCACTCAGATGCTTCAGGATCTTTAAATTTATAGGACTCTGAATGCTTGTGTAAAGAATGGAAGAGTAGCCAAGTTAAGTGGGGCTAGGAGATGCTGTCCCTGGCTTCTTTATATACCCTTTTCTATGACTTTATTCATGAGCTGTTTGGCTAACAGCTAAATTTCATTTCATGTGATAACAATGGGGATGTGTTCCTGAAATCTTATTGCATATTTCTAAAAAGTATAGGCTCCACAACAAAATAGGATTGGAGGTCCCTTTCAAGCCAGCTATTCCCCTCCTCAGCATTTTTCCAAAAGGACTGAAATTATCATATCACAGTGATATATATGCACCCATGTTGATAGCAGTGCAATTTGTCATAGCTAAATCTTGGGAACAACACAAATGCCCATCAACTGAGGAGTGGATAGCAAAGATGTGGTACTTTTGCACAATGGAGTATTATTCAGCTATCACAAAAGATAAATTCAAGGTTTTTGTAGATAAATGGATGCAGCTAGAGACTATATTAGTAAGTGAAGTAAATCAAATCCAAGTGTGCAAACATTGTTTTATCTTGGTAGTGTGAGAACCTGAAAGAGTAATGAAAATATAAAGGGTACAACAGATACTGTGAAAGGGAAAGAACTCATTCAATGGGAAGGAAAAACTGGGATGAGGAAAAGGATAAAATAAATAAGGGAAAAATATATTTAAGCATATATGCAGAATGGTTTGGATAACTGTATTGTTGAATTTGCTGGTCTTTTGAAAGGAGCAGTTAATACTTTTTAAAAAATTTACTCTGAGGTTTTTGTATTATATTATATATAATATAAATGAATTTAAATATATATGATATAAATAAGCATATATATATATATATATATATATATAATGGCCGGCTCAGCCTGCCCTGGGGGTGGGGCTGGCGCAGCATGTGGTGCCCAGGATCAAACTGTGGTCCCTAAGATTGCCTAAGCAGGTACTTTAGACCACTGAACCATCTTGCCAGCCCTGTATTCTGAGGTTTTGTTTCTTCTTTTGAATTTCTTATAACTTTTTTGCTATCATTTTGTTTTTTTCTTTAAATGAATCTTACATGTTTACATCTTAATCTGAACAAATAATTTGAAGATATTATCATGTAATACAGTAACCATTGTTGAATTCCTATTACTTTGTTTAATGAAATCTTGTATAGTTTCTAATGCTATTTTTCATCACTATTTTCTATTCTTTAAAAATGAAATAAATATAAGCTTATTTGATTATGCCATAATATAAATGAACTTAAATATTATGAAATACACACCAATAAAAGAAAATTAAACTCAGAAATGTATGTGCTTATTTGGGAAGCTCACAGCCCCAGTGTAACAAGTGGATTCTAACAAGGAGAAAGTGCTGGTTGTCATTTAGGGACAGATAACCATGAGGCATGAAAGAGACACAGCTGAGTCAGGTCCCCAGCAAGAGGGTGCAGCTATCTTTGGTGACTTTTAACCTTAAGGCATGACTCTTTCCTCTACAGGTCAAGGGCTTAGTGACACTAACTTTCAAGTTAGCTCAGATGTACACACCTGGAAGGATGGACTCCGGGCCTGAGGAGGCAACGCTTGGAGGGCTAGAGAGTCCGAATAAAACCAGCTGGCAGATACCAGCTGTCCCTCTGCCTTTGCCATTGCATGTGACTATGTCAATCCAGACAAAGCTGACCCAGGATAGTGCTGTTCATGATCCTTTCTTGGTTCTTGGAGGTGGGAGAAGAGGCCCCCCGATGAAAGGCTGCTGGAGATTTCGGGGCCTTAGAATGAGGATGGTAACTAGTGATTAAGTCCAGAGGTCAATGGACCAGGAGCTACAGCTATTAAGATCTGGCTTGATGTTTTTCCTTGTGGGCTGTTTTGTCTTTTGGATTCTTTGAGACAGTGTCCCACTACATAGTTCAGGCTGGTTCTGACCTCTGTATGTAGCTCAGGTTGGTCTCGATCTCAAGGGATTCTTCTTCCTCAGCCTCTCAAGTACTGGGATTATGCGTGTGTGCCACTGGGCCCAGCTTGTCTGTGTTTTTTGAGACCAACTCAGGTCCTTCACCTACATTTTTGTTGTTGTTGTGTTTCATACATCAGTGTGGGTTAAAGCAATTTCCTGGAACACAAAATAAATGGTTGAAAGAGAATCAAAAGAGGAATTAGCAATGCTCTGTGGAACACATTCCACTGAAGAAAATGAGGGTAGAGGACTCATTGGCAACAGGGTTTGCATTATGGGCTTGCCAACTCTCTCTGTTCAGAGTGCATAGAATAAATTCTACTCACACAGTTTTGATTAAAACTGTACAGGAGCTCAAGCCCTGGGAAAACGTATAACAATGAACTGCAAAAGATTTTTCACACACACACACACACACACACACACACACACACACACATATGGCTTGCTTAGGAAAATAAGTTCAGAGAGAAATAACATAATAAACTAATACATTGCCTACTTCATAAAATGGAATATGTATGTGCTGGTTAAAAAAAATCATTTATTCTCTTCCTAAAAATAGAACCTATGTTTTCTCTTTCTAAAACACTTAACATTTTGCCTTTATGTCAGACATGGTGTTGGAAACCAGACATTCAAAATAAATAAGATACAAATACTGCACTTACACTAGCACCATGATTAAGACTGTGAATCCAGATTCCCAAGGTGTGAATATCAGCCCTTCCATTTATGGTGTCTGTGGCTGTGGGAAATTATATAAGCTCTTTGTGACTATTTTCTCATTTGCCAAATGGGCAGAACAATGATATCAACATCATAAAATTGCTGTAAAGATGAATGATGCTGTTAGATACTTGAAAGAATCAAGACATGTTATGTATTTTTAAATAGGTAAAATAAAGCAGCACAAAGTTCAAAGTCAAAAGCAAGCATGTAGCCAGCCAATTCAAGCCATGTGAAATGCCTCTGTATGTAGCTCAGGCTGGTTTCAGTCTCAAGGGATTCTTGAGATTGATGTCCTCTGGAAGCCCAAAGAGGGGAGGCAACAGCTCCTAATGTCAGGAAAGCCTTCTCAGAGAAGATGGGAGAAAGAGGCTCAAGTTGAATGTAAAATGAGCAGGAGTCCTCTGGTAAGGCTGGGCACTGGAGGCAGAGACCCTGCAACCTCAGGCACCTACGGTCCCTTTTTGACCTTGTCAGGGGATTCAGCTCTTCCAACCACCACAAACCCTCATGGGAAAAAAAAAAGAATCCCAACACAAGAAGATCCCCTGGGTAGGGGTGAAGAAATGCTTAGGAGTTTCCCATTTAAAACTTTGGCCTGACCTCTTAGAACTTGGACAAGTGGTCAACCAGACTTCCAATGATCCTTACATCTGCTGTACGACCAGTATGACTGAGCCAATTTCTATATCAGAAAGGTTCTACAGTGCAGATTCCTCACAGAGAATTAGAATGATCTATTTCTGCTTAATTGGAGGGGCTTCATGTTTATAGAGATGAAGAATAATAGAACATCTTCCTGATAAATCCAGCCCTCTGAGTATCTCACAAGAGCCGCCTCCCAAAAAATCCAAGTCCAACTGGAAAAAGAACCAAGCCTAGTGAATATAAATGAGCTTAGAAAAATCACTCTTTCCATTTGACCTTCTGACTGTGGAGAAAAGCATGATCTCATTCATGGAATTCATACCCTGATGCCTTATAGGTGAAAAGTCTCCAGGCTTCTTCCTTTACACATGAATTTAAACTTCAGAGCTCTTGGGGGCAGCTCCATTGCACATCCAAATACCTTGTTCTGTAACAACCCCTACACAATGGATTAATGTCCTAGGGTGGGTGGGGTTGGGAGGGTCATGGGCATGAGGATAGTGGTTAGCAGTGAGGAGATTAGTGAGCAATGACAATGGAAAAGCCCATCCACCACTGCTCATTTTCATCTTCCAAAGATGACTTCCTAGAGTTCAATAGCTGCTGAAGTGAGGCCCAGTGAATGTAGCATGTTCAACTGGAATTCGGTAATTATACAGCTACAAGCTGGTACCTGTTAACTGTAAATAGAGAGTGATTTTGCATTAGGGGTGACAGATTTATGGGGTTCCTACCGTCTACCCATAGAGAGTTGTTTACAACCAGCCTTACTCAGAGAGCCCCTCAAATATGTGTTCAGCATGAACTCAATAACCTGAACACTAGCACCTTGGTGTATCTTAGGATATCCTCTTTGTTGAGACCAAAATGCATAGCAAAAGAAATATCTTGGCCACTTCCACCCTCTAAGCTGTTGCAGCTAGTACCCACCCTGTTCTATTAGTGTCCACATCATGAATGCATCTTGCTAATTATATAATCTATAGCCCTGTGGCTCCCACGGTATGGTTCCCAGACAAGTGGCATCCCTTGATACTTGGTAGAAATCAGACATGGCCCTACTCTGGACCTACTGAGTCAGAAACTCTGGAGCAGGACCCCAAAATCTATATTTTAATCTAATAACTCAGGGATTTTGAAGCACAGTTCAGTTTAAAAACCATTGAACTGGTTGGTCGTGAAATTGACAAATCTGTGCTATAAATAACCAAATCATCTGTAGGTTAGGCTTTGCTAACCTAAAGATTTATTCCTATTACAAATATTCATCTTCGTTGTTCAGTAGTTTGCAGTGAGTAGGAATAGACAGTGTGTAAGATGAATGAGATTGACTGCATGTTAATAAAACTTTATTCACAAAATCAAGCAGCAGCTCAGATCTGGTTACTGAGATGCAGTTGGCAGACCTGGAGCTAGTCTATCTTGCTACAGCTGACACTTTTGGATGATTTTTCACCAATCAGAATCTTAATATTTCAGCTAAATCTATGTTCCTGGTTTCTTCAGGAATCCTTATTAATTTTTTAGAAAATGATATTTATCTGTGATTAAAATAAGATTATGCAGAAAAGCAAAAATTATCTTTTTCAAAAGATAATAATAGAAAAGATGTGATAGTACCATTTCTCAAGGAAGAAACAGCCTCAGACAGGACCCGCCACCCTACACAGTCAACCTTGTGTTCCTTGAGCACAGACAACTCCATTTCCCTAAAGAAAATATGGACAGAGCCTTCCAGAATCATGTGACAGTAACCCAGGACGTGGAGTGACATGAGGTGACAGTGACCTACACCACACTGCTGAGCAAATGGACAACAATAGATTTTCAAAATGGCTCATTAATGGCTCACAAATCTCTCAACTTTATCAACAGTGATCCACCCAAAGATCTTATTCTGTTTCCAGAGCAACAGGAAGTCTCTCCTCACAATTAACAATGCACACTGTGCAACAGAGTAGAGACAGATTTGATTTAATATCTAGGTGGTTTCTGGAAAACCATCTTTAGAGACTGGTAGGAGCTATCTGGGAGGCTGTGATGTCCACACTCCAATGGAAGTACGAGCTATTTGATTAGTGCTGTCTCCCACACTTCCTCCTCTGCTTACAGTGTAATGGTGGCAGTGTGGCATGTGCCAACTCCAAGTAAGCCATTCTGGTACCATATCCAGCAGCACAGGGATGAGAAGGTCAAGTTATGCTGAAAACATTGGTAAAGGAGAAGTTACCAAGTTCATAGTAACAGCAAGACAGGAAGGCTGGCCTCATATTGTAACCAAGATCTCAGAAAATGTCCAAGGTGTAGTTTTGACAGCCTACTTTGTTCCTCGCTCTGGGTAATAGAAGGCATGTTCATAAAACACCCTGGTCAATACTCCTGGTCAATATTCAGATAAGCAAGATAACACAACAATCCAAGTTCTTCCCACTATTTTTTGTACAAGATTTGGAAGGAAAAAAGCTTATTTCCTCTGAAGAACCTGAAACTCCTTAGCTAATGGCAGCCAAATTCCCGCCCAGGTGGTTACCAAGCTAAAAGATTGAAGCCCAGATTCTGGAGGACGAAAGATAGGAGACAAAGAAGCAAGGATCTGAGAACCACCCAGCCTCTGACACGTGTATCGTTACAGATAAACACTGCCCCTAGATTTTGACATCACAAGGTGATCATTTCAAACTTTAACTTTGGTTATATATTTAGTTTGTGTTGGGATAAGTTTCTGCCATTTGTATCTATGAGAGTTTTAACTAACATGATTGCTCCAAAATGAAGAAAAGGGAGAGTGGAGTTTTTTAGATCAGAAGCATGATTACCAAGACTATAGGTGAGATAGCTCAGCAGAAAAAAGTGCCTGCTTAGGCAAGTGCAGGAACTGTGGTTCAACCCCCGGCACCACATGCCATGCCAGCCCCACCCCTAGGGTGGGCTGATCTGGCCACAGAGTCCAGGCATAGCGGCACCTGCCTGTGATCTCAAAGCTGGGGAGGCTGAAAGTAAGAGGATCACCAAGAGTCCCCAAGCTGCATAGTGAGACCCTAGAACAACCACATACATTAAAATAAAATAAAATAAAATAAAATAAAATAAAGGATTTTAAACTTGTAAGTTTGTAGGCCAGCGAGATGGCTCAGCAGTCTAAAGCACGTGCTTAGGAAAGTTTAGGCAACCACAGCGACCACAGTTTGATCCCAGGCACCACATGCTGTGCCAGCTCCACCCCCAGGGCAGGCTGAGCCAGCCATAATATAAATAAATAAATAAATAAATAAATAAATAAATAAATAAATAAATAAATTTGTAAGTCTGGTCCATGCTACTAAAAGCAAACGGAAAGCGCCATGTATACCTTACTGATAATGTAAAAGGATGAAAACTTTTTGGCATTTTGTTGTTAATTTTCTAACCAGGAGCTACATCTTCTTATTGTAACAAACAAATCCAAATTTCTATGGCTCAATGCAACAAAGGCTTTGGGGTGACACAAAGTTCTTCTTTGAGGTAACTTTCTCCTTGCTGTGGTTCAGGGGTCCAGGGTATATGGATTTGTAGCTGTGCCACTATAAACCTCGAGGATCACATAGCATGAAAGGATGGACAGAGAGAGGTGCCCAGGCTTTACCCTGCTTCTGCCTCCAAATGGCCAGCACCAGGCACAGAGCCCTGCCCTTCCACAGGGCACTCGCTGTCACAGGCCTGGAATGTGATGGGGACTGAACCTGAAACCAGGGTTGCATGGCATTTCCACAGCAAATCAGAGGAGTTCACTTACACAGATGCAAAATACAGCTAGGAGGAAGTCTGAGCATGGAAACTTTCAGGACCAACGTGATAACTTGTGCGCACATAAAGCAACAGTGCTATCCCTACACCTCAATGAAACACAGATCCATGATGTCACCGTTGTACTGTGATTACTTCTACCCTTCACAGGATGAAGACTGGCTGACGGGTGCAGGGGGAAAGGAAATGTGTGGAAGACAGCTGACAGTGGATTAGTACCAAAAGTAAAAACACAGAAAAGAAACCAACACTAGAGAGTACAGTGAAGTGTTCTTTGTATCTGTCTTCTTGTCTCTCTCCACTCACTCTGCCTCTGTCTATTTGAACAGAACACACCTTCCACCCCAAAGTCTCTTTTATCCCACTTCAATATTGCAGGCTAATGGAAGCCATCAGTCAAACCCTAAAAGATAAGGACCCCAGGACTGTTGTAGCTTGAGGTTTATAAGTGGAAGCAATATAATATACGAAGCTTAATAAGATTATTTTTATTGTAGTCACCTAAAGAATCATATATAAAAAGAGTGTAGGGAATTGGCCCATACACTAAAGACCAAAGAATCGAGCTGAGGGCCTGGATCCCATGGCGATGTTCTGCATGAGTCCAGCGGAGACCTAGAGCCCATAACAATGCCCTTCATGAAACCAGTTGGGCCTAGAGCCCATGGCAATGTCTGATGCAGGCCTATTTCATGATCTGCATTGGAAAGATGTAGAGATCAGTGGTGGAAGCTAGAAAGTCTGCACCAGCAGGATGAAGAATCTGTGATATCAGGCTGAGGGAGTGGAACAGAAGCCAGAAAGCAATGCTCAAAGTAAGAACAAGAGCTTCCCTGAAAAGGATCAATGAGGTCCTGAGCTCCTCCAATGGCCAATACAGCCAAGTTCTGACCTGGAAAGCCAATGCAACAAGCTTCTCCAGGATATTGAGCTGTGCAACATCTTCCCCTTGGATCCAGGAAGCGATGCTCAAGGTGAGGTACCAGAACTGTCCCAAAATAAACTACAGTCATCCTCAGAGACCACAAGGTCCTGAGCTACTCCTCTAATGAGAACAGCCAAGTTCATCAGGAAAGCCAGCATGACAAGGTCCTCCAGCAGAACAGCCCAGGAGAACCAGCAGCTCCCCAACAGTTTCCCAACCACTTCTCTTCTTCTCCAGTTCCGTCTCTTATGCTGCCAGTAAGAATCCTCAGCTGGGATTCCCATATCTAGCACCATGCTGTGTCAGTTCTGCTGGGTATTACAAATTGACCACCAGCTGTCCAGAGCATGGCTTCCTTTGTTTAGAGATGCTGCTGCCTAAATATCTAGCATCCTGGGCACTATGACTGACAAGCTAATGATAAGAGGTGCTACAGATAGATAGCTACAGTAGGTATTATCATAATACTCACAATAACCTTATAATAATGACACCATATCACTTCACAGAGGGGAAAACTGGGCATGGTCTTGGTTAAGAAACTCCTATTCAAGGTCACACAATTAACATGTGGCAAAGCTGGAACCCGCACTCAGGTCTGCTGACTCCAAAGCCAGACCTCACTGTGTCTATTTCATGTGCGGCCTCTCTAATTGTTGCTTTTGCTTTCAACGTCTACCATGTGTCTCACATATTCCCAGGTACAAAGCAGAGAGTGGAGCCTTCCAGTTGCTGCCCACATAAATCAAGGCCACAACTACGTTGCTGAACATAAGTCTATTGTTCACTCAGAGGTGAAAGCTGTAATCTACCACATGGGGGTGGAGCAACCTTCTGAAAGAGAGTAGCGTTGATTGTGCTGAGGAACACATCAAGTGGCTACAGCATGGATCGAGAGGGTGAATTTTCACCATGCACTTTTTGCATGTCATTTGGAGGTCAGGATCCCAAGATGATACCAGGCACCTGAAGTAGGTGGCTCAGTGATATCTGTGGGAGGACAGGGTCACAGGTGCTCCTGTTTCCCTACGGCAGCACCGCGCCACTATCTTGAAGCAACCTTTGGCTTTAGGCCAGCATTCAGGAACTGGGACTTCCATCAGGGTTAACTTTCTTCAGATAAGAGCTCAACTTGAGAACATTGCCCAGGATGCTGAGAAGGGATAAGGACAGACTCCAGACCTCGGACCAGGAGCTGGTCTGATCTCACAGGTGGAAATTATCCATCCCAAATGCCCTAAAGCACAGGAAGCCTGGAACACAAGGAAACACATGGTGAGCTCCATGCGCAGCAGCACCGCTGATGGGAGGCATGAAATGCTCAGCCTCTACCCAGACCTATGGATGGGATGCTCTGTGTTTCTACTTTGGAGAAATTCTACTCTAGAAGCACTTTTCCTGCTTTAAGATGAAAGACAACTTCAAGGACTGACTAGAGCTGATGACTCAACACTGGTGCATACCTGTTCCCCACTTCACTTCTCTAAAACCAGCCTTGGCCACTTCTGAGAGCCAGAGACACTCAGTTTCAGTGGGGAGCATCACATGCCATAGGATGGGTTCAGAGAATGAAGGATGGGACTCTTCTCGACATGCAGAGCACCAGGCTGTTTGTATACGGGAGTGAGCTGAAGGAGGTGAATCTACACTAGACTTGAAAAGAGGAGAGTAAAGGTTCCCTGAAGCTGATTCTAGGCCACTTCGGCATGGAGCCAGGAGAGCAGGAGGGAAAGGAGACTGAAAATACCAATGAGAGAACGCAGCCCTTCAACTTGACGCGGTTTCCTCAGCATCTGCTATGTGCCAGGTCCTCAGCAATGGCGAGAAGATGGACTCCTCAGCCACAGTTCTTGGACCTGAGTCCCACTGGGGTGACATGAGACTCGTACAGCAATGGCCATGACAGCTGCATTTGCAGATGACATTGGCATCTTCCCTAAGTGGTGATAACTTTTTCTTTCAGCGGCTACTAGTTGGATCATCCTAGTTGTTCTAACTTTTGAATGTCACCCCTGTTGTCACTTATTCCTGACATTTGCTAAATTATGAAGTCTCCCTGCATCAGCACTGCCTTATCTGTAAGACAGGAACAGTCACCTACCTACCTCAGAAACTAAGACTGTGATGCTGTAGTAAACTGACTTATTAGCTTGAGAAAGAAACACTCAACTAAATCAGATCAACATTGCTCTGGGTGTGGCTGAGGAGATTTATTGAAGACAGAAGATCCAGCCTAGGGGGGCTTGTCACCTGAATGGTAGAAATGAAAGGGAAACTGTAGGAGACACAAAGAAAGAAGGTTTGCTTATCTTTCTTCAGAGGAGCTCCGGTCTCCACCTTCACCTTGATGTTGTCTCCTGGCTTTCAGTGCAGACCCTTCAGCCTCCAGCACAGACCTTTAGCCTCCATTATAGACTATTTGGTGTAGCATAACTGGCATTTCAAGAAATGGAGTGTAATGAACAGGGCCCAGGGACAGCTGTGGTCTGTTGCGGAAAATCCCAGAAAGCTAGGACTCCAGGTAATGGATGGCAGCTTCACTCGTGGGCTGTTTGTTGCTTTCTCCCTTGCTTGGAATGCTATGGATTGACCCCTGGATGAACCCAATGGTAAGGAAGGGATGGAAGTTGATGGAGACAACGGTCACATTTGTGACTAAGCATGTGGTCCTCCTTTACTTTAATGAGACCATGGTCACATATGTGAGGAGGACTAAGCACATGGTCCTCCTTTGCTGAAGTGATTATGCATGAGAGCACGCTGACTACCCTAAATAAAGCTGACTGCTTCAGGGGTTCTTGGCTCACTGAGGGACGAATCTCAGTGAGTCCTCTGAGCTACCTTCATCAGGTCTTCTCATCGTTCCTTTCAGCACCAACACATAACATTACAACAATTTGGCCTTCTCATATGGACTTGTGTGGGACCCTGCACTGAGCTCCAGCCTTTGACTGGATTCTTCAGGTCTCCAGCACACAGACTTTTTATACTTTTCCACACTTACCTCTGCCTGTGGACAGCCACTGTAAGCCAGTCTTGCATTAAATTTGTTTCTCTAGCAAGCACTGACTGACATAAGGACTAAGTTAACCTAGGATTACGCTCAGAATGGTGCCTGATGTGCAACAAATGTTTTCTCAGTAAACATTAGCAAAGGAAAATCCTTACTCCTTAAGCATGAACAGCTTTCCCAAGTTAACCTGCCAGAAAGCGTGGCCATACATGCTCAAGGCAGAAGCCTGATTCCCATGATGACTCTATTCCAGACCTCGACACCCACCCTAGCTCAGAGCTGAGGAGGCAGCGATGGCTATGACAGTGGAGTGGAGTGATGGTTCCACGGCCCACCTCCAGCCAGAACAGAGCTGTGGTACACACTGACATGCTTCCTCCTCCTCAGAGCATGTAGATGTTCTGCCTCAGCTCTGGAACAGCTTCTTGGAGAGCATTCAAATACAGAGAAATATTTAGATCCAATCAAAATCATTCCAGATTGTTGGCTTTATTTTAGATAAACAGGATAAGCAAACTTGGCCTGAATTAGAACTCGTAATAAATATTCCCTTTTCCTGTCTTTCTAATTGCCCAAAGCCAAATGGCTAAGTCTAAATGCCTTCTGGGTAATGTGTGAAGGGTTTGGGGATTGTTCGCGTATTTAGTTAATAATAAAATTCCTGACATTACACAGACTTACATGTGTACCCACAATAGCGTTGAGAAGTATGAAGGAGGCCTCAATCTCATACTATACCAGTTGTTATGGTCTGTGTGTCTTTGTCCCCTCAAAGCCTCATGTAGTCATTGAGGCACAGTTCTACAGTTTGTGGTTAATTCATGATCCAAGGCTGGGATTATGGGCTGGAGTGCTGCTGGGATTATGGGTATGAGTGCTACATCTACCCTGAGGCAGATAGCCTGAATGTAACATGAGAGAGACAGACTTCCTCTCTGTTGCCATTGTTGCTGCTGCTCCTACCTTGCTCTCTGCTCTGTACCACTGCCATGAACTGCTGCCTTCTGCCCTGTGCTGCTCTGCCTTGGAGCCAGCTGAGTATGGACTGAAACTTCCAGTAACTGTGAGCTAAATAAACCTTCCATTCCTCCATTTTGGGTGTCGGGTATTTGTCCCAGCAAGGAGAGAAGAGCAACTGAGCCACCAATGGCAGTACATCGAAGTCACGAGTGCCACAGTGAGAGCTTTGATGGTTCACCACCACTGCGCTGGACAGTTGACTATGGAAGCCCAGTAACTACACGTGGTTTCTCCACAGCAATAGGTACTTTTTATGGAAATAAAGCAACTAAACCAATGCAGTGGAAACTTACACCCGCTTCCTATTCGGTAAGTGGAGCGCTCACTCAGCACAGGACGTCCTCACATCTGCAGCAGCCACTGCCAGCATTAGGCCTCAGGAAGAAGCAGCTGGGTGCTGGCCTGACCCGTGGGGTGCACTGAGAGGGCGATTGAGACAGGCAGCATGCGCCTGTAATCCCAGCACTTGGGAGGCTGAAAACAGGAGGATCTCTATAGACTCTGTACTAAATGCATAATAAATAAATTAATTAATTATTAATTTTAAAAAAGAAGAAGCTGGGCACTAGTGGGAAAAAATAAGGACACCTGATAATTCCACTGCCATGGCCACCACCTCCACTCTGCACACACATAGTATCATGCTTGTAAACATATTATAATACTTTCTGGACAAACAAAAGATTTGGACCTCCTCGGGCCTGCGCAGCACGTGACTACGGCCTGAAAATAAATGGGAATGATCAAGGATCCTCATTTGCTGCTCCAAACAGCTTTAATTGCCTTTTGGTCTTCTGACAAGGCCCTGCATCCAAATGCAAGCACACTGCCACCTCATTATCCTGTCTGAACCAGACATTAACCTTTCCTTCAGGTTCCTTTAAATGTCTGTGGCCAGATCAATTTTTCTATCAGGCAAATCAGCAGCAGCAGCCAGGCCTCTCAGCCTCAGGGTACCACGCACATACTCTGGCTCTGCTACCTCTCGGCCACACCAACCACCCCCAGCAGATCTCGCAGCAAGCAGAATAGCTTCACCTTGACTCAGCTGTCTAGTTCACCTGGAACTCCATTCCTTACTCCTTCCCACCTTTTCCAAGTTCTTCAACATCAAATTAAAATTCATTACTTCTGTAAAGTCTTCTCCAGTCTCCTAGTTCTAACAGTGTTTCTTTCCCAAGTTCCAACAGCAACAAAATTCTGGGGCTTTATTTGTCATCATGTGGAGAAAAATTGGTGCAAGAAAGCCACTGTTCAGTGGGCATGAGTTGTCGGCTGCATATTAGAAGCTGTCAACCTTCCAAGGTAAAAAATACACAGAGCGACTTTGTATATAACCTCCCACATTTAACAGCTAAAACTACCATTTTTACTTTAAAGGAGACAAAATCAATGCAAGCAAAAATATAAAGTAGTTGAAATACTATGCTTACAAACTAAAGCACACTCCCTCCATTCATAACTACCACTCACATGAGGGTAACTGGTCAGGCACTTGACAATGAAGCACAGCTGTGTAGTAAGATGAGGCAGGACCTGCTACCCAACCAGATGTATAAGCCAGCAACTTCAGGATCAAAACCTGTGCACTTTTCTTGCACGAACACAGATCTACTAGGAAGACAACAGTATGCATTGTATCAAATATTGGGAATGTACTACTAACATGGTTTGAAACTGCCACACTGTTATTCCTTATTAAAAGTAACAAAAAAATAAAAAATGAAATGTATAGACTTATTAAAATTAAATTTCATGTTAATACTAAAGTAAAATTTTTACTTGTTATAAATATTTAAGGAAACTAGGAAGTATTTTGAATTCATTTTAAAGTGATCAGTAAACTAGGAAAGGAATAATGCAAAATATACTCTCCTTAATTTTTTCTCTTTTTTTAAAAAATTCAAATAAATGTTTTACTGTTAAAAAAAAAAAAGATAGTTCCTCTGAAATGTCCGCAGCTGCCTTAGTTGTAATAAGCATTTAAATAGTAGAAATGGCCTAAAGCTCATCAACCATAGAAAGAATAATGTGAACTACTCAGTACAATGGTGTACTAATGTACACCGACACAAATGAATGAACTCAGCTACATGCAGCAATGGAGATAAACCTTGCCAAGATAAAATTGAAGAAGCCAATCCCAAATGAAATGGCATAAGAATTAAAGGTACACAAAGTTGTTTCTGATGTATTAAAGTTTTCTGTTCATTGATAGAGAAGCCAGTTACATTGATGGGAACAGTTTGTGAAAAAAACATCAAATTCTGCATTTCTGATAACCACAATTTCTCTTATACATCATATAATAAATTACACTGAAATTGTGTGTATGGCCATCGGCAATGACCCTTAGTAGAGGGCCTGGGCATCAGGGCTGAGCGTTCCACCAGTGACAAAAGCCCCTGCACTCACAGGGTTCCGCACTTGGGTCAGCGTTCTCCTGATGCAACCTTACACTTCTTAATAATTTTAGAAGCAGGGACCTACTTTTCCCTTCTATCTTGAGCTTCAAAAATTCCATAGCACATTCTCATAGGGATTCATTACTGTTTTCTCAGCATCAGGAACACAAAATGCCTTCAGTAAAAGATCCAACGAAGTTCACTGAATTGAAGAGACTCAACCTCTGGCATACTTTTAGATGCCTTTTCAGGGAAACTAGAACATGAGCTGCCTTTCTTTAACCACAAAGTCCCAGAGAAGCCAGTTGGTTTCAAAGTCCTCGTAAGTTAGTGAAAAGTGGAGAGGAGGAGAGGAGGAGAGAAGGGAGCTATTTCTTATGCATCTGCTAAGTTCCTGGATGAGAACCACTTGGTACAACCAGACACTAGAAGAGAGTATTATTACCTCACTCACAGGTTACCCCATTTCTGGCCTGTTGCCCTGCCAAAGAGCAGAATGATAAACCTGGGAACTGCTGGCTCTGCTTACCCCTGTTCCCTGTTATCCCTCCTAGGGAATAAACTGTCCCGGGGCTCAGGAAGTTCATGGTGTTCCTCCTGGGACAGGGTGTTTCTAACATGGGCCTGGTGTGTGTGCCTATTCAAGTATCACCAACTGTCAGAGACTGGGGAAGGAGGAGCATGCCTGATCCAGGAGCATTAACAAGGTCAGACAGGTATAAAATCAGGGCTTCTAGCCTGGCTTCTCATGGTACCATGGTGACATAAAGCTCCCACCTGCCCTCCCTTATTTTAGTTCTCCATTCAGAATATGAGTAAAGATCGTTTATAGAACAGAAGTCAAAAATTTAGTTGTCTTTTCCATCTTGCAAGATGGTGGGTGACACTCGGGCCCCTCTCCTGTTCTTCTCTTGGACAGGAGCTTTCTTTCCCCCACGAAATCTATTCTGCTCATAAGAAAAAAAAAAGTTGACAGGTGAAAAAAGAAGCCAGACACTAAAGAGAAGAAACCCAAAGCCAAGAAGGCTTCTTCCAGTGGTACTGGTAAAAAGGGTAAGGTGAAGGCAGAAAAGTCTGAGAAGGGGCAGCCCCAATACAGCCAAAATCCTGTCCTGGTTAGAGGAATTGGTAGACAATCTCAATCTTGTATGTATTCCAGAAAGGCTTTGTACAAGAGAAAGTACACAGCTGCTACATCAAAGGTTAAGACGAAAAAGAAGAAAGTTCTTGCTACCATCACAAAACTAGTCAGTGGGGACAAGAATAAAGAATATAGGTGGTTAAGCTTTAAAAAATGCCTAGATACTACCCTACTGAAGATGTGCCCCAAAAGCTCTTCAGCCACAGCAAGAAACCCGCCCACCAGCATATGAGGAAACTTCGAGCTATCAAGATAGTGATCATCCTCCCTGGCTGTCACAGAGGCAAAAAAGTGGTCTTCCTGAAGCAGTTAGCCAGTGGCTTGCTACTTGTGACTGGGCCTCTTAGCCTTAATCTTGTTCCTCTACAAAGAACACACCAGAAATTTGTCATTGCCACCTCTACAAATATTGATATCAACAAAATGAAAATCCCCAAGCCCCTCACTGGTGTTTACTTCAAGAAGAAGCAGCTTCGGAAACCCAGACACCAGGAGGGTCAGATCTTTGACACCGAGAAAGAGAGATACCAGATTTCAGAGCAGCACAAGGTGGATCAGAAAGTGGTAGACTCACAGATTTTGGCAAAAATCAAAGCTGTTCCTCAGCTCTGGGGCTACTTGCAACCCAGTTTTGCTCTGACTAATGGAATTTATCCTCATAAATTAGTTTTTAAGTTTCTTACTAAGAATCTATTTAATAATTAATACATTAAAAAAGGAATACGAGTAAAGAAAAGAAATCTGAGGTTTCTGACCTTCTAGAAAATGACTGTGCTCTGCCTTCCCTTTACGAATGGCAGCAATCGTGTATGTGAGACCTCTTCAAAGGGTTCCAGGACTATATCCAGATGATGAAACCCAGCTTCCACATTGGCTTCTGTGAAGCAGAAGCCCAGATGAAACGCCCTCTCCGTCCTGTAGTCCCTAATGAGCCCGTGTCCTTTCCTTTCCCTCTGCCTCTGCTGGGTGCCCTATCCTCACAGTGCAGTGAGGCCACCACAACGGGCTTCCATGCTGGGAATCCAGCCAGGTGGACTGCTGACCCTGAAAATCATTATCTGCTGAATTAAAGCCAATTCAGCACCATGGGTTGAGCCACTGATGCCTCAGCTTGTCCATTTCCTCTATTTTCTGCCTGAATTTTGCTCACAGTTAATCTGCTGAAGGCCCAGGAGATTTTTTGGGGTTATTTCACATGAAAGGGAGACCGCTTTTATTTTCAACTGAGAATAGATTAAATTTCCAGGGGACACCTTAGTCAACCAACCACTCCTGCTGACTTCGGGTAACCAGTCTGGTGGCTGCGTTCAGTTTCAATTAGCCCCAAGGAAACCTTTTCCTCTCATGTGACAGTAGCAGTAATAACTTTTTTCCTCTTTATGTGCTATCCACCAACTGAATTCCAAATAGGAGTTATGCATTTTTGTAACTTGCTCACTTTGGAGAAACATTTTGTTCTATCTATATGATGTCCGCTTGACTAATTGTACAAAATGTCACTTTCACTCGTAAATTCCTTTATTACTTGCTTGTTCATCAGCAACATTCAGTCTGCTAACCCTACCTATGCCTTTACAATGTTTACTTTATGGTTTTCAGTACCTTATTTACAACATATGTCCCAAGTACATTCCCTGATGGACTGTAACCCACTCTAAGAGCCTTCTCATCTGCTTTGTGTGTACCAAAACCCCCAGTCCTAGTGCCCATGGCTCCCATAAACATACCTGAAGCTATACTGAAGTTTAATAATGATCAAACAGATAAAAGAATGATGGTGTTATGGTTTGTGCATAGGTGTCTGCAGTCATGGGGTGGCTTCTGGAATTCATAATTGATTATTGTGGAAATGGGTGCTGCCTCTCCCCTGGGGCAAGTGATTTGCATTTCAATGTAAGGTAGGAAGAGAAGTTAGCTGCTTGTGCAGCCTCTAGCTCTCTCCCAGCCCTCTTGCTCTCTGCCCAGGCTGCCCTCTTCCATGTGCCATTCTCCTTTGGAGCAGCTGAATATGGACTAAAACCTCCAGTAACTGTGAGCTAAATAAACATTTCCTTCCTTTATTTTGAGTGTGTGGTATTTATCCCAGCAATGAGAGAAGAGTAACTAAGACAGATGGTGAATGAATCTTACCATTAATAGCTTATAAGAAAAATACCTAATATATTTTATTTCAAATAATAAATATTTGCATTAATTTTTGTAATATAAAATACATGAAGGAAAGATCAAATATTCTTGATCTAGTCATATTTATAACTGTCTCAGTTACTCTTCTCTTATTGCTGGGACACTTACCTGACACCCAAAACCAAGGAAGGAAAGGTTTATTTAGCTTACAGTAACTGGAGATTTCATTCCATACTCAGCTGGCTCCAAGGCAGAGTGGCACAGGGCAAAGAGTAACCTTTCATGGCAGCGGCAAAGAGCAGAGAGACCAAATGGAGGAGCAGCAGCAGTAGCTACAGAGAGCAGGTCTGTCTCCCTTAAATTGCATTCAGGCTATCCATCCCAGGCTGGGTATAATACTCACACCCAGAATCCCAGCAACACTAAAACCTGTAATCCCATCCTTGACCATGAATTAACCTCAAACTCTAGAAGTCTGTACACCATGACTACATGAGGCTTTGGGGAGACTAGGAGACACAACCCATAACAATAATGTCTCGCAATGGAGACATATCTCAGCAAGCGGTAATCAAATCTTTTTTTTTTTAATTTTTAATTTATTTTAATTTTTAATAGGAAATAACAATATGATAGTTTCAAAACACATTAGTAGTGCATTCACAATAATTGATACATTGAATTTTGTTGTCCTCATAGTAGTTATACAGAGCACAATGTGTAGACATGATAAATTTTCTAATCTACATTAGTAGGGGAGGAAAAAAAGAAAAACAACTACAACAACAACAAAAATTTTATCTTCTCTTTGTACAATGAGAGAGTAGTTGTACATATAGTCTAACGTTCCATAATTGTAGTGGGATATCGGTAAAACTGGCATTGTTGGAGGCTGTTGTTATAAGCCTCTTACAGCTCATCATACTGGTCTAGCTCTGCGTTCTATGTCTCGTAATTAAGCTTTTCTGCTGGGTGATCGAGGGCAAGTTAAGGCCCGATCTGTATAATAGATCATTCATCTTTTGTATCTTCCAGGGTCAAATCCCCTCAGGATTAACTTTGGAACCATGTACAGTGCTTTGTAAAGATGTTGTCAGTGTCAGCCATTGGGATGAGTCACGGCCATTGCTCGACCAGTTTGCTCTCTGTGAAAGCTGAGAGAATGTCCTCTCTCTAGGTGACTCTCCTTAGGCACACTATACTTCGTTTATCCCTTTCCTCTGAGGTCCCTTAATCTCTTTAAAGAGAAAATTTGGGAAACCTCCGAGTGGTATTCAAATCTTGACCTGGAGGATGTAGAATTTTTTTGTCAGTCTATCCTATGCTTCCCTGGACTTTGTTCAGGATTTTTTCCCTACATAGAAGGAGTTACAGTCTTCAGCTTCACTGCTGACGTTGTTTCCTGGCTTCCAGCACAGACTCTTCACAGGTCTCCAGAAGAGACCTGCCGGTCACCCCACATGGACTCACATGGGACACTAGAGTGAGCTCCAGGCCTTTGACCTCCCCTTGGATCCTTTGGATCTCCAGGGTGAAGTCAGTCCTTTTGCACTCTTCTATATCTGATGCTATAGGCAGCCACTGTAAGCCTACATTATAAAGTATATAAATCCATATATATACTTATATATCCTGTGTTAAATCCATTTCTCTAGCAGCACTGACTAATACAGATTTTGGGGCCAGAGTAACAGAATTGTAAAGATGAAATTCTTTAATGGCTTCTGTGGTCCTGAAGTTGGCTTTCTAATTGGATGAGACCTAAAGATTCCATGGCCTCTCCTAATACTGCAAGAAACACTTATATTCTTTAGTATGCCAATTGTTTAAAGTAGTACCCAATATATCCATGGTCCCCCTTTTTCTACATGGTAAACTTCAACCTAGCAATTATTACAACAGATGTTATAGTCTAAAGCTCAAAAACATTTGAGCAATTTTGAAATTGAATTGAGTACAAACCAAATAAAATTTCCATCCTAACCAGTTTCCCTCAGGACTGTGGGGACACTTGAGCCTTCTGCATGGGTCACAGAGCCTTTCCCACAGGTGCTTCTCTGAGTCGTCTAGATTGTCTTCTGCTTTGCTCTCCGTCTTCTTCTTGGGCTCAGGGGCCATCTCAGGTTCTTCCTGTGCTGGTGTGGTTGTAGCAGTAGCAATAGCCACAGGGGTAGCAGGAGCCCCAGCAGTTGCGACCACAGTCTTTTCCTTCTTGTGTTTTTTGTAATTCTTGTGTTTCTTATCCTTTTTGTGTTTCTTGTCTTTCTTTTTCTTCCCACTCCTTCCTGATTGGAATTCCAGGCTGGTGATGGGCTTGGTATGGGGCTTTAGCCTTTCTGGCTGGCATCGTGGGGGACCAGTTTGTGGAGGGTGATTGAGGCTGGACAAGAGATGGGGTGCTGGGAGTTTCTTAGCCACTGGCTTAAGAGACCCAGAGACACATGGAGAGGATGGGGCCTGTCTTATGGACTGCAGGCTCAGTGAGGCAGCCTTTTTTATCTTTTTAAGTTCTGGAGTTCTGTACTCCTCTAATGAGCTTGATACTCCGAGATGGGGACTGCCTTCTTTGGAGTGAGGGCTGTGTTCCTATTCAAGCAGGTGGAGGACTTGAGGTCCGAGGAGCTTGAGGCCATGGTGAGGGAGAATGCCGTTTGGTTGTAGTGACCGAGTATCCCTGGGTTTACGTTACAAAAGGTATCTGCAGTGTATTAGTGACATTTTTTCATTAAGAGGTGATATACATTCATTTAGAGTAAAATATTTTAAGCCAAAAAAATATTTTTTAAAAACAGTAGTTTAAGTATTGCTGGCATTCTTATTTCTTTAAATGGCCCTTGCTATTCCCAGGGAGGCTTCCCCATTTTCCTTTTTTTCTTTTTCTTTTTCTCTTTTTTTCTTTTCTTTTCTTTCTTTTCTTTCTTTCTTTCTTTCTTTCTTTCTTTCTGTTTATTTACTTCTTATTGGAGTCTTCACACCATTTCAGTTCTGCTTCCAACCTGCACGGTTTGCAAGCTAGTCCAGCATCAGACCCCTGCTGGAGCACCACAGAAGCATAAGTGGATGTTCCAGCGCCACAGTCTTCCCTGTTGCCTGTGGAATCGCTGCTGAAAGCAATCAGGATTCAAACTCCAGGCTGAGACACAAAAATGAAAGCTTGCTTTCCAGGACACTAGGCTTATACAGATATGTGACACGCTGATTCAGAACACTGGAACTGGGTTCTACTCTGTACTGGGTTTCTTCTTTCTTCTCCCTCCCTCCTCATCAGCCCCCTCCCCCACTTCCCCTCCTTATAAAGGCAGTTAAGTTGTCCCTGGAAGGATGGATGGCTCCTTCAGTTATACAAAATCTTGGTTTTCTGAAACATCATGGTTCCATTCATATTTTTCTCTTATTCTTCCATTTGGGATGAATAATGTTCAGAGCTTTTGTATTTGGAAGCTAGAAGAAGGTCCCAAACTTTGAAATAGTTTCACTATTTTGTTTTGTTTTTGTTTTTCAAACTAAAGCTTGTGGATTAAACAATAAATTTCTAAGTTTAAAAAGAAGTAATATACAATATAGATCTCTTTGATTATCCTAATTCATTACTTGTGAGATTCAAAGAATTTAGCAACTCTATATGTGATTCTTGATATTGTTGGTTGGCAGAGTGAAAAATACAGCAATGGTGACTGGTTGCTCTTAGCATCTCTGCACAAACTAGCAAAGGAGAGTAGCAAGCTCAAAACATGCATGAGAAATTTGACATCTTCTAACCATGAAGACAAATTAATAAAGGAAAAGAAAGTGTGCAACGATCCAAATCCACAGGTCCAGAAACACAAAGAATATAAAAGTTTCTAAGTGTTCCTAAAAGAGAATTTCCTCTTCTTTAGCCACAGAGCCAAGATGTCAGAAACCCAAACACAGGCCCTCATCATTCAATTGGCTGAAATACAGAGGAAGTTTAATGCTCAGCCTTGAAGGGTGTCTGAAGTGAAGCTGAAGACACTGGTGCGAAAAGAACGGAGCCCCACAAATTGGAGTGGACATATTGGGGGGGGGGGGGACTGATGAAGCTGGGGATGTTCTATACTGTGATGAGATTATTTTGCCAGAGGAAGAGATTTCCCCACCCACAGTGGCAGGGGCCCCCCATCCCCACGCCCTGTGGTGCTGGCCTATCCTCTCATAAACGATGAAACTCATCTTGTGTTGACGAAGCATGATAATGCTGACACTCCTCAGGACCCACCCTCACCACCCAGCTTTGCCAGTAACCAGGCTCAAATTGTAGACGGCTCCTAAAAGTGAGGTACAGTGTGTTGACACCCTACAACTTGGATTGAAAAACACTAAATTCTAATTGCAGTGGGATTCTTGCCTACATCACCCCTCCTAGCAGTCCCATAAGACTACACAAGAATAGGGAGTGCATATAGAACCTGAAAACATGGACAAAGAACTGTGTCTTTTAAGGAGGTTGGTGTCAGCTTTGATGCTCACTGTCCAAGCCCACATGATCAAGATAAAGCATCTGAGCCCATCCCTACCAAGGGCCTCAACTTAATTACCTCCTAAAGATACTGTCTCCAAAGACTGCACGATCTGAGGCACTGGTAATGTGAAATGTGAACTTTTGGGGTACACCATTTATCCCTGTCTTAGTTACTTTTACTCGTTGCTGGGACAAATACCTGACACTCAAAATGAAGGAAGGAAAGGTTTATTTAGCTCACAGTTGCTGGAGGTTTCAGTCCCTATTCAGCTGGTCCAAGGCTGAGTGGAACAGAGCAGAGGGCATCCAGTTCATGGTGGCAGAACAACCAACTCACCGGAGCAGAGAGTAACAGCCCTTTAAAAAGTCTCTTTGTGCTCAGTCACTCTGTTGTGGGCCCGTTGTGCCCTAGGGTGGAACCAATCACACCCCAGGATGGGCCCATGATCCCGCTCTAGGGAGGAGCCAATCATATCCTAGGCAGGCCCAGGTCATGCTCCAGGGAGGAACCAATTGTAACACATAATCCTAGTGGATCATGACTCATGTCTCAAATTCTAGTAGTCCCTGCCCCATGATTGCATGAGGCTTTGGGGGGACAACTAGACATAAACCATAACATTCCGCCCCTGGACACCCAAAGTCTCATGCACATCCCTTTGTACAAAAGACATTTGAGTCCATCTCGAAGAGTCGTCAAAGTCCCAACAGTTTCAGCATTGCTGAAAAGTCCAAGTCCCAAGTCTCCAGGATCCAATGCAAATTCTCAACTGTGAGCCCCTGTATAAAAGAAAAGTTAAGCATACCCAACATTCAAAGGTACAAGATAAACATTACCAATCCAAAAGTTGCAAACAACAGGGTAATACAAAACACTGGGACACACACAAGTCCAAAATCCAGCAGGGTAAACATTAAATCCCATAGTTCCAGCTGGAACATC
>PVKN010003752.1:17042-29721 GCA_004027915.1 Capromys pilorides | reverse complement strand
TGCCCATGACTCATTTTCACATGCCCAGACCTTTCCTGGGGATAAGCCAGGTGCTAGAGACAGCAGTAGCCCAGATGGTGGTCATTGCCCTGCTGCTGATGGACAGAGCTACACGCCAATTCCCCTTCAGGCTCCTAACAAACTGAAAGGGCTCCATGCAGGGTCCTGGGGATGACTGGCTGGGAGAGGAACAGGGCATGAGTGCAACCTAATTTACAGAGGCTTCCTGAGTGCCCAGCCCCCGGCTAGGGACACTACCCATGTAACAACATTTTACCTTCTCAACAGTCCAGCGGTACTGATACCACCAGTGACCCAAAGGTACACAAGTGCAGAGAATGAAGTGTGTTGCCTGGACACACGACAGGGACTACCTTGGCACCATCAGCTATTTGCCACTTAGATTGGAAAATTGAGTGGCCTTGAATCCTGTGGGAGCCCAGTGTGAGCTGCAGGGTAGAGGGCTTGAAAGGTAGGGGATAAGCAAACACAATTCTGATCATTTCTGGAACTCCGTAGGAAGTACCCTGAAAATATCATCTGAACTTGTGGAGCAGAAATATGGTCTCAGAACTAGTATGTTTTGAAACTATCATATTGTTATTTCCTATTGAAAATTAAAAATAAAAATAAAAAATAAATTAAAAAAAAAAAGGTCTCAGAAAAGGCTGGTGCACAAAGAAGTCAAAAGCAGCTGCAATGTCAGCCTAGCTAGGAATCTGGCTTTTAGACGGAAGCATAAGAGGCAGCGAGTCCATCTCGTCCGCCAGAGAGCGCCAGTCTTAGGCAATGAAGCCAAGGAGGCTGTTGCGGGGGCGGGGGTGGGGTGGGGGTGGGGAATGCTGAATTCACCACCCTGAAATACCAAGTCAGAAATAAGTACATATGGGCAAGGCGAGTACAGATCGCTTAATTTGCTCCTCCTGAAGTGCTAAATTTTCCCTAAATTTATACCGGGGCACCCACATCAAGGACTCCATTCTTGGTAGAACATGCAAGGGCTTTCCTTACCTATTTCCCTTCCAAGATAACTAACTGACCATTTCCATCTCTGTGACAAAGTCACCAAGATATGACTGTGTCACCAAACATTTAAGATTCATCTAATTTTTTTTTTTTTTCGGAACCAAGGATCGAACTCAGGACCTTACCCTTGCCAGGCAGGCACTTGTGCCCCTGAGCTAACTCCCTGGCCCCTAAGATACTTTTATTATTAATTAATTAATTAATTAATTATTATGGCCAGCTCAGCCTACTTTGGGGATGGGGCTGGTGCAACATGTGGTGCCGGGGATCGAACTGAAGTCTCTGCGGTTGCCTAAGCAGGCTCTTTAGACCGCTGAGCCATCTCGTCGGCCCCTAATTTGTTTAAAGATGTACTAAGCATCATCATTTCCCAAATTCTGTGTATGATGGTGGCTATGTAGGACAGGCTGGCCTCACCTGATAAATTCACTCGACTCTGAATTTGGGATCCTCCTGTCACAGACTCCTGACAGCTAGAGTTACAGGCCCGGGCCATCACACTTGGCTCAGAATTCTGTTTTCACATCTACTTAGTCACTTTCATAGTTTGTAATTTCTTTTTTTTTTTTTTTGTAATTTCTTGTAGCACCTCCTCTGTAAGGTTCTAATGGCTGTACTCTGCAGCTGATAACCCCAATATCTGAAGTCCTGGGATCAAAAAAGCATTGCTTCTGCATTCTTGCTTATGGCGGCTCCTTTCCTTAGATCATAATTTTTCTCAACACTTTATAACAGAGTTGAAATGTACTAGTCTATAGACTTCTGAAGGTCCTTAGGATAATTTTCTGAAGGCTTGGAGTTTTGCTTCAGACACCAGAAGGCACAAGCCCAGAATCATCTTTTTTTTTTGGTGAGATCTAGCTTTGAACTCATGACCTGGCACTTGCCAGGCAGGCATTTGTGCCACAGAGCCATCTCCCCGGCCCCACTAGAATCATCTTACTATCTCAGCCCTGGAGTTCTTTAACCTCTGAAGTACTGAAACCCTGGAGCACAGGCCCAGGAGCAAGCTGACTCAGGGTTAGTCTCTGGTGAGGTTCTGCTTGCTGCCATGCAGGGGTGGGGAAGTCTAAGCTCAGCTCCCGTTGCTGACAGGCACTGTCCCTGCTGCCTTTCCACAGGCGTCCGGGACCAGGGAGCCAGGGCTCAGAGCCTTCTCATTCCTCCCTGCCCAGGCAGTCCATTTCTCAGTCCTCTGAGTTCCCCCACCCCCAAGCTGCAAAGATTTCATTTGTATTTTGCTATTTCTGTGGCTTGAGCTTATCCTTATTTCTGGTGCTTGGGGATTCCTGTATTTTCTCACCTGTGTCTCAGCAATGCAGTTAAAAAGTACATTCACTGTAATTTATCTAACATCAGGGTGTTTTGTGGTAATGAAGTAACTCAGTCTGCCATTTATTCATGTATGTATTTATTTGGTACAGGGTCTCACTATGCAGCTCTGACTCATAGTGATCCTCCTGCCTCAGCTACATGGTGTGCCTGGGATCTGGGGTCTGGTATAGCATGAGGCACCAGGGATTGAACCCTGGTCCTTGTGCTTGCCAGGCAGGTGTTTAGACTGCCATCTATCTCACCAGCCATCAATCTGCCATTTTCATGGCAAACTCCCATCTCCCATATATATACCAACGGAGCTCTTGTGCTAGGGTGACAGTTCCGCAGCTGGGCCCATCATTGCTCTTGGTGGGGTGGGATGCAGCACAACTAAGGTGAGTGGTTGTACTACCTATGTGGAAGATCACAGCTAAGTCCCCACAGTGCCCTTGGGGCACAAGGCCACTAGCCAGTTCTCCCCACCCCACACCTGGCAATCAACTTTTAAGTCTAAATTCTGGAAGGCCTGGGAACCTGGTGATGCCAATAAGACCCTAGGGTGGGGCTACTCTGGAAAGATACTCAGGAAACAGGTGTGAGGATGGGGCCAGGGCTTGGGAATTGGAGCCCAGCTCACTGGCTAGTCAAGCAGACTGACAGCCAGGACTCCACAGTATGCACAGTCCCATCAACATTAATCTCAGGGCCACAGGAAGTATCTACCTGCAGGTTGCTAGGGGCACTGCAAGATACTGGCTTCCAGGGAAAGTGAACACTTTCAAGAATGCAAAAAATGCTCGCTTCACTTCAGTAAGTCACACATGGAAGAAAATGAAAGCAGTTTAGTTGCCTCTAAAAGGGGAGGAAGAATGAAAAAATTATCTCCAAAGACATAACCAGTTAGCAAATAAATGTAAAGGGAACAGTTGAACTAGGATTTAACATCTGTGCAAGAAGGGTATAAACAAGTACAAGTATGTTACCACATCATAAGGCAGCCGGGAGTGGCGGCATACACCTGTTATCGCAGCACTGGGAAAGCTGAGACAGGACTGCGGAGTTTGGGGAAAGCCTAGGCTACATCATGAGTTCAAGGTCAGCTCTACACAGCAAGAGCCTGTCTCAAAAAAAGTCAGAACTAAGGTTCTGAGTTTGATCCCCGGTCCTGAAAAAAAAAAAAAGACTGAAATCAAGAACCCCACAAAAGAGATCACTCAATATGGATTGCATGCCTGTAAGCCCAGCTACTCAGAAGGATGAGGGGAGGACTACAGGTTCCAGCCTATAATTTAGCAAGAGCTTTGTCTCAAAATAAAAAGGGTTGAGACTAGAGTTCAATGGAAAGACACTTGTCTTTGTCAAGGGTCTGGGTTCCATCCATAGCTTCCTACCCCTAAACACTTGATAACAGAGAACTAGGAAACTAGAGCATCTAAATTGTCATGCCAAGTTGGCATGTGACAGCCAGCTTGGCTAGCCCCTCCACCACCTGGGGCTGCAGGCCCTGTAGGGCCCCAGGCAGGAGCCCTCTTCTAAGAAGCCCACCTTCTGTTTTCTGCCCAGAGACTCTTTTGGCCACAGCAGGTACACGCTCCTGAGACCCTCAGGGTACTCACAATGCACACAGCACCTTCCCTCCCTCCTTCCCTCCCAGGCCCAGGCCAGCTTGAGTCAGAAAAGGAATATAGCTTTTTATTGACTACTATAAGTAGAACAAACTAAATACATATTTAATGGTTTTGGTTCATTTATACAGTACATTAAATAAGTTATACTGAGTTAAGTAACAAAAGTTCCTATCAGAGTAAAATGACAAAGCACAGGAAAACCAGACTCTAATGCATCCTGTGGGTGGTTTGACATTCATCATTCCCCTTTGAAAACCACAAGTGGAGGCTCAGTCTTTTCATGGATGAGGTTGGCTTTTTTTTTTTTGGTACCAAGGATCAAACTCCAGACCTTGTGCTTGCCAGGCAGGTGCTCATGCCACTGAGCTATCTCCCAGCTACTATTAGCTTTTACAGATGAAGCCTTTGTGGCTTCACAGGATCTCCTGAAAGCCACACAACCCACTGAATTCCTCTTAATCAAACAGCCCTTTTTAAAATTTTTTAAAATATATATATTGTGGCCAGCTCAGCCTGCCCTGGAGGTGGGGCTGGCACAGCATGTGGTGCCAGGGATTGAACCTTGATCCCTGTGGTTGCCTAAGCAGGCGCTTTAGACCACTGAGCCATCTTGCTGGGCCCCAAACAGCCCTTTCAACCATTCACTGAACACTTACTGCTACTGCTTCCCTCTGCTGACTCTAAGGAAGAGACAGGGTTGCCCAAAGATACCAGCCACAATGCCCTATTTGGTATAAGCATCAATGTGTCCACACTGGGCAGCTAGAAGACTCATCAGACTGGGTCTGCATGAGAAGTGCCATTTTGGGGCTGTGGGGGAGGGAGTGGGCAAGTTCTAAGTCCAGCTTTCAGGCCTGCTAACCTTCTCATACCTCATGATGGGAAATGTCACCTGCTCCATGTCTTTGGAAGTGAACACGTCAATGCCCAGGGTCAAGAGGCAGGTAGCCAGTGTTTTGGTTTCACAAGTCTACTCAAAGAGTTGGAAGGGACCTGCTAAGCAGCTGGCCAAGTACCCAGCCCGGCCTGGGAGAGGCTCTTCTCTGACAGCTGGCCATCTGGCCTACGCTGAGACAGCACAAGTCCTTGAGGTTTTTCTTACATTTGGTTCAAACATGCTACCACTCAGTTCTCCGCAGAGCTAAAAACCATTTAAGAAATTGGCTTAGTGTCTTGATCAGGAAGCCCGGACATTAGGTTCTAGTTCAGCTCTGAAAAAAGGATCTAAGTTGTGTCCTATTTGGAATGATTTCTTTAATCCTCACCCCTTTTAGAGGACAAAAGGACATCCCGTGGTTCCTTATGCTATCCGGAGAACTCACTATATCTTGAATTGTGTTGCTCAATCTTCAAACACATTTGCTGAGATATGTTCCGTAACTATCTACAGCCTTTAAGAATAGGTGACAAGGCTGGGGGTCACTTCAATTTTGGGACAGGACTTTACAAATCAACACTTTCCACTGGTGATGAGCTCTTCATGAGCAAATTGGCCCAGATGGTCAAAGGAGCCCACACTGTAGAGGATAGCAGCCAATGTCAGGTGTACACCAGTGGTTGCCAAGTGTCGCAGGTACAGACCCACTGGCAGACATAGGATTCCACACTGCCCTAGGAAAGGCCCACCCAGCCCATGTTTACCTGACTGCCTGAGATCTGCTGGGCTACTGCTTTTGAAGCTGCAGGGAACTTCAAAGGTGGACTGCCTGTTCCCAAGGTGGCCTTGAACTTCTTTCTCAATGCGAGTCATGCATAGGCAAGTGGGCCAAAGCACAAATGCAGATACAATATTCTACCTTCGAGTATCCCCCAGGACATTTATTTTTGGCGACAAGGTCCCTATGTGGCTCAGGCTGGCCTTAAGCTACCAGTAGGAAACCTAGACTAGCCTCAAACTTGCTGTGATTCTCCCACCTCAGCCTCCCAAATGTTGGGATTATAGGTGCATGCTTTTAAGCCTGGGATATTCTTGGGATATTTAAAGATGGCTCCCACTTTCAGGGAGGTCTGCCGAGCACTGGCCTCATGCTCCAAATGTGCTCTTTGCTTTGGGTTTCTAGAATAACCTGCGACCGACTCACCACCCTTGTGCTGCTGCCTGAGCACCCCTAGGCAACGTGGGCTCTGAGCTTCCGGATTATTCTGATACTTTTGCTTTAAAATCCTAGTGTAGGTGAGAGCACAAAGCCTTCGTTTTGCATCCACTCCGTACCTTGCAGCTGGAGAGGCACCAGCAAAGACTGGAGCCTAACTGGGACGCTGGACCCCTTCCTGCTTCTCCAGCTGCCCACTCACTCCAGGTGCTGCTCCTCTTCCTGGTGTGTTGGGAGCATTCTGGAATCCAGCTGGAGGACGGAATTTCTTAATTCTATAGTGAAAGTTCTGCTGATACCCAAGTGACACGTATGACCTGACCAGGAGTGCAGCACAAGGCTGAGCCCAACTGTGAGGACTGCTGCACAGGCTTGCAGGACAGCACAGAAGCAAAGCAGCTAGAGGCTTAGGAGACTTGCAAACAAAAACTAGCCCACAAAAGTAGGGCAGGCTCTGCACCCTAAATCTTAGCCATAGAAATTGGCCTTGGTCCTTGGTATTATTTTGTTTTGACCCTTTATTCTAACCAAAAACCTGAGCTACCCTGGCTGATCTTGGGGCCAGTGAAGATTTAGAAAACTTGTAAGGTGCTCAACTTACTGATGAAAGAACAGCAAGCCAGGGTCACAACCAGGGCACTC
This sequence comes from Capromys pilorides, assembly GCA_004027915.1. Lineage (NCBI taxonomy): Eukaryota > Metazoa > Chordata > Mammalia > Rodentia > Capromyidae > Capromys > Capromys pilorides. The sequence goes on along the minus strand of PVKN010003752.1, from coordinate 23,015 downwards.
CATAAGACACCTTGTTCTAATTTAGATTGCCTGGCCTTTTCAGGAGATAACCATGTGTTGCAGAACTATGACCAAGGGCTCTGGGCACCGACTCCATGCCGGATAAAGCCAGGCTGCTCCCAGCTACTGAGGCTCTAGAAGAGAGGGGCCTTGGAGGCCCAGCTTTACCCAGCAACTGAAAGATTGTGGGTCTTAGGGTATTCCCTAGCAAAGTAACACAATTCTTTTTTTCTTCTGGGCCTCTTACCTCATGTAATGGAATTTTACAGGTGCCTTAGCGATGGGTGTAGTGGTATATACTTCTGTAATACCAGCACTGGGGAGAGGCTGAGGATTGTCAAAACACCCCATCTCAAAAACAAACAAACAAAAACAAAACCACCACCACCACCAATAAAAAAAACACCAAAAGACAAAACCCATTCCAAAATAAAAAACTAAAGGTGTTTTGTGTTAAGTTTCCCTTGAGTACTGGGATTGAAGCTAGGGCCTTCATACTGAGCTACATCCCCAGGGGTCCATGCCCTCCATTTTTAAAATTTGAGACAGGATCTCACTAAATTGCTGAATTGCCCAGCCTGGGATCAAACTTGCATTTCTCCTGCCTCAAAATCCCCAAGTACTGGGATCAGGATTACAGGTATGCTGTTACAAGCTTCTTTATAAAACTAAAAATGCTTGGTCAAAGTATAGCAAAGACTTAAGTTTTAAAAGGGAGACAGACCTGTATGCAATGACAATGCCACCGACATCGCTCCCATTTCTTTATCCAACTATTTACTTCAGACTCAAGTGTGTGCCCTGGGGCGGTGATCTGCTCAAGGCTTTCACAGGCCGGCAGACACAGAGCCACCAACTCACCCCACTACCTCCATGGAGCAGGACCCTAGGTTGCCTAAATGGCAGGGACATACATGAGATAGTATCAACATTCTGCAAGGGGTACACTGAATTTTTTTTTTTTTTTTTTTTTTTTTGTCTTTTTGAGACAAGGTCTTGCTCTGCAGTTCAGGCTGGCCTTGAGCTCACTTTTGTAGCCCAGGCTGGTCTCAAACTTGCTCTAATCCTCCTGCCTCAGCCTCCCAAGTGCTGGGATTACAGGTGTGTACCACCATGCCCAGAAGTAAATAGCTGGAAAAATACCTGGAAATGGAAAGAAAAATCTGTTAGCCTCCTTCAAATGTTTCCTATACTTGGAAGAACTTTTCTGAGCTCAGAGGGAAGGTTTCAAACATTAGAAAAGGGAAACTGTGCAGGATGATGAATCAATGTAGTATATAGGCCACGAGGGATTCCTTCAGGTCCGGGAGGACTACTCAGATGAGACCAGGCCTTGACAAGTAGGGCAAGTCCTGCTGACACACCACAGCACATCAGTGGGACAATTATAGTCTACAGGAGCCAAATAGGGCTGATGGGCAGAAGATGTCACGGTGAACCAGACATGTATGGTCTGAGAAATAAAGGACACAGAATAAGACGACTGGGCAAACAGCCAAACGGTAGCAGAGGATTCTGCATTTCCAAGAGGTGATCCACTCACTAACTGGATAAATGCTAGTCTGGCCAACATGCTCAGAGAGAAAAGACTAATGCACTGGCGTCTTTTTCTCTCTTGGATCAATCCATGTACTGGAAACTAATTTCTATACAAGCAAAATCAAGTGAGGGAGGAGACAAAAACGGGTTCCAAACTACAGTAGCCAGTTAGGTTGGAAAAATCCTTGTCCAAAGCGATTTGTGATGCGTGGGGGAAGATTTACTTATTTCTTTTTATTATTATGGTGCTTTTATTAAAAGTGGTGGTTCTTTTCTGTTGTTTTTGAGCTTCTTAACGAGTTGGAACAGTAGGATTGAGGAGGGAGTCCTGAGTACTGCTTTCTGCCTACCCAAGTCCTAAAGAGGCCAATCAGCATTGCTTGCTGAGTGGAAAGGGGGCTTGAGAAACTATTTAGGGGGAAGGGGACCTCCTCCTCAGTCTGCTGCCAGCCTCCAGTCTTGCACTGCATGAAGACTATAGGTAGGTGAGCTGCTGCCAGCCTGGCTGGGCTGAGAGTCTGCTAGTGCACAGAGGCAGGGGAGCTGGTTGTCTACACAGCAAATGGTGACTTCAGTGGGAGAAGGCACACCAGAAACCCATAGGCAGGCTGCCTGTGTGTAGAGTATATCACACTAGATCCACCAAGACACAGATGGCAAATCCCAGGGAGGCCAGGGGGGCATTGCTTGGATGCTTCCTGTTGTCACTGCATTTCCTGCTGATGACCCTATAGCTACATGTTCCAACAGCCAGCCCCTATGCAATCTGTCGCATAGAGTGGTCATCAGGGTCAGTGTAGTCTGGGGCTCAGAGTCCATTGGTGTCAATTGCTGTCACAGAGGCAGGTGTTGAGGAACGTGAGGTGGTGGCTGAGGTCTTGTCCAGGGCTGGGCTGGGCACACTGCAGTCAGTGGACCTGGCTGAGCTCCTCCCTCCAGGCAGCAGCGGTCGGCTCTGGCTATGGGGACTCTGGCCATGAAGGCTCTGGCCACAAAGGCGGTGGTGCCGCTCCCAGTCCTTATGTTGGCAAAAAGAACCGCAGTACCGTGCTATATTGCAGCCACTGCATGTTTCGCTAGCTTTGCGGCCACAGTTCCAGCAATTCTGCAAGATAGAGGCATAGGTTAATGGTTGCTGGGATCAAGCTATAAGTTTTCATTTATCAACTGTCACCTGTGTGTGTGTGTGTGTGTGTGTGTGTGTGTGTGTGTGTGTGTGTGTATGAGCTGGGGATGCTGCTCAGTGATGGATTACCTAGGTGTGGAAAAAACAAAATTGGATCAGAGCATTAAACCTCTGGTACTTTCACATTAGCTGACTGCCATTATTGTTATTATTATTAGTCTTTTTGAGGCAGGGTCTCACTTGCAGTTCGGGCTGGCCATGAGCTCACTCTGTAGCCCAGGCTTGTCTTGAACTTGCAACGAACCTCCTGCCTCAGCTTCCAGAGTGTTGGGATTATAGGTGTGCACCACCATACCTAGCTTCTGCCATTATTTTTAAAATGGCTCATATCAAGAGTTATGAAATATATACCAGCTGGCCGCGTGGGTGCACGCCTGTAATCCCAACACTTGGGAGGCTGAGGCAGGAGGATTGGTATGAGTTCAAGACTATCCTGGGCTAAAAAATTGAGCTCAAGGCCAGCCTGAACTGCATAGTAAGACCCTGTCTCAAAAAGACAAAAGGGTTATGAAATATAGTAAAATAAACACTTTCCACAGGGGCAGGCTCATAGAAATGCAAGAATATTGTGATTATTACCAGAAAATTCAGCGGTAAAAAGGACAGTTTTATGTTTTCTTCTTGACTTTCCCCTGACAGTGAAGCAGGAGAGATTATTTTTTGCCAAGATATAAGACAAAGAAGAGTATAACCCCAGATACTCAGGAGGTTCAGGCAGGAGGATCACTTGAGTCCAGATATTCAGGACCAAACTGGAGAACACTGTGAAGGCTAGCCTTCATTAAAGTGTATGAGGGGTGGGGAAATAGCTCAGTGGCATGAACTTTTGCCTGGCAAGTGCAAGGTCCCAAATTTAATCCCTGGTACCTAAAAAAAAAAAAAATGTGTAACACAAAAAGTTGACTATTTAGGGGCTAGGATTTGATTTCCACTTGCTGTGCCAGCCCCATGGCTAGGGCACGCTGAGACGGTGATTGGACTGGACATGGCGGTGAGTGCCTATAATCCCAGATCTTGGGAGGCTGAAAACAAGAGGATCACTACAAATCCAATATGTGTAGTGAGACCCTGTACTAAATTAAAAAAAAAAAAAAAGAAAGAAATGGGCTGGGAAGATAGCTCAGTAGAATAAGCACTTGCCTGGCAAGTGCAAGGTCCTGAGTTCAATCTCCAGTATTGGAAAAAAAAAAAAAAAAAGTTGACTGTTGTAGTCCTGGAACAAGAAATCTTGACTACACAGTCCTCTGTGGTTAATGGGAAAGGTATAAAACTTAGCTATGGTAACAAGGTCAGAAAGATTATTTCAATGCGCAGTGTGGGGGGCGCTCTAATCCCAGCATTTGGGAAGCTGCAGCTGGGGCAGGAGGATTGTCATGAATGAGGCCAATTTGGGATACAGAGAGTTCAAGTCCAACCTGAACCACACAGCGAGACCCTGTCTGTCTATGTCTGTTTACGTCTCTTTCACACACACAGATACAACCAAAAAATGAGGAAAGATACTGACACTGGGAATTGAACCCAGAGCTTTTTTTTGCGAAACCAGGGATTGAACTCAGGTCCTTGTGTTTACCAGGCACACGCTTATTCAACTGAGCTATCTCCCCAGCCCTGAGGAGAGAACGAAGATGAATTTAAAACTTTGTCAGTTGGTCATGCTGGCATGTGCCTGCAATCCCAGCACTCAAACAGCTAAGGCAGGAGGATGGCCATGATGAGACCTAGTATCAAGAAACCAAGAATAAAATAAGGTTAAACTTCCTTTGTCAAGCAGAGTATCAGTTATATCACTCCAAGTATGGCCCAAGACTCACCTATGGTACATCAGAACTACTGGGGCTTAGCTGGACATGGTGGTGCCCACCTATAATGCCAGAACTTAGGAGGCTAAAGCAGGAGGATCACTATAAATACAAGGCCCATCTGAGGTACACAGTGAGGTTAAGATCAGCCTAAACTACATAGTGAAACCATGTCTCAAAAAACAAACCCCCAAATTACAAGGACTTGTCAAAATTCGTGGGATCAGATGTAAATATTATGTAGTGTAAACCTTTATCAATAAAGACAAAACCAAAAAATCCTTGGAACTTATCTCAGACTTCCCTGATTTTAATGCAGTTCTGGCCCAAAGGGTAAAAGAGCCTTTTATGGTCAGTTGCTAACCCATTATATTGCCAGGAAAAATAAGAGACAAGAACAAGCCCTGTGGCAGAGGCAAGGGAACTTTTCCTGTGTCTCTCCTTGCCCAGGCACTACAGGGAGAAGCCAGAGTCCGGGCTTATGCTGTGTGAGGAGCAGTCACAGCTTATATACTGACTGTACAGGGCACTGCTCCCATGCAAGGCCTCACTTTACTTTTCTGAAAACTGACAAGCGAAGGACAGACGCTGCAACCTGCATAGTACAGAGGAAGAGACTGGCTACCAGCCTGAGGGAACACGTGAACTAGATGTCAGTGACTCCAAACTCCAGCCCTATGCTCCTTTCTCCACATTAGACAGCTTCTCAAAAGACTCCAGGAACATATGTTAAACATCAAAGAGAATTTTATGGATGAAATGGAAAAGAATCACCCCTTCCGGGCCAATATAAACTCAATGAAAACTTAGCCCCTCTATCCTTGTCCTATTTTTGAAACAAGCTTGCTGGGATAGATAACAAGCCCCTCACTGGCAGGCCACTTTGTGAACTGTTTATAAGTACAGTTTCTTAAGAGACACAATCCTCTAAATGGAGAGTTGGGATTTAAACCTACACAGGAAAGATTCAGAACTCATCCTCTTAGTCAAGGCCAGATTCTTTTATGGAGATTGACACAGTTAAACACAGAAGGCTGGGGATGTAGCATAATGGTAGAATGCTTGTCTAGAATGCAAGAGGCCCTGGGTTGCTTGATCTCCAGAAACACATATGCACATGCACGCACAGCACAGATATAAAATTAGATATACACAGGCAAATGTAGGTATTGATATGAATGGCTATAAATACACAGTAGAAGATATATTTCTGCTGAAAACCAATTCCAAAGCTGCGTGTGAAGGAGGATCATAACCTCAAGTATAGCTTGGACAACTTAGTGACACTGCCACAAAAATAAAAGATAATTTAAGGGGCCGGGGAGATAGCTCTGTGGCACAAGTGCCTGCCTGGCAAGTGCAAGGTCGTGAGTTCAAACCCCGGTCCCACAAAAGGAAGAAAGAAAAAGAAAGAAAGAAAGAAAGAAAGAAAGAAAGAAAGAAAGA
>PVKN010003752.1:6773-16942 GCA_004027915.1 Capromys pilorides | reverse complement strand
CAACCTGAAAGCACAAGAATTGTATTTTCATTTTCATATTTACTTTTTTTTTTTTTTTTTAATTGTTGTTGTTGTCATTTTAGAGACAAGATGTTACTCTTCAGTTCTGGCTGACCTTAAACTATGTAGCTGAGGCTGTCCTTGAACTCAGTGATCCTCCTGCCTTGGCCTCCCCAAGTGCTGGGATTACAGACATGTACTACCAAGCCAGGCTCAAAAGTATCTTCTTCTTCTTTTTTTTTTCAAAAGTATCTTCTTTAGAGTCTGTCTATAATGCATTTACTGTTTCATAGTTTGTTTGTTTGTTTTTTTTTTGGTGGGACCAGGGTTTGAACTTGCACTTGCCCAGCAGGCATTTTTGCCACAGAGCTATCTCCCCAGCCATTTACTGTTCGTTTGTGCATTTTGTGCAGGGTCTCACTATGCAGCTCAGACTCCTGTGATCCTCCTGGTTTCAAGCCTCCCAGCACTGAGATTACAGGCACGTACCACCAAGCCTGGACTCCTTTTATAATCATTTTTGGTATTGCTGTATTGAAATAGATCATTTAAATATGAGAAAGTATGACATGTTGGCCCCGTCCCCCAGGGCACACTGAGATGACCAATGAGACTGGGCATGGTGGTACACTCCTATAATCCCAGTGCTTGGGACCCAAGGCTGAAAACAGGAGGCTCACTACGAGTCTGATCTGGGTAGTCAGACCCTGGAGACCCTGTACTAAATAATTTAAAATAAATAAATAAACAAACAAAATAAAATTTCATTCATTTATTTGTAGGCAGGGTCTCATTATATAGTTTGTTTGCTTGTTTATTTATTTGTTTCTTTTTGAGACAGGGTCTCACTATGCAGTTCAGGCTGGCCTTAAGCTCACTTTCGTAGCCCAGGCTGGTCTTGAACTCATGCCAATCCTTCTGCCTCAGCCTCCCAAGTGCTGGGTGGTGTGTACCACCATGCCCAGTTCTTTTTGTAGAACCGCGGATCAAACTCAGGACTTTGCACTTGCCAGGCAGGTACTTGTGCCCCTGAGCTATTGCCCCAGCCCCGTCACTATATAGTATAGACTGGTCTTAAACTCACTATGTAGCCAAGGCTGGCCTCAAAACTTGTAGCAAGGGGGCTGGGGAGATAGCTCTGTGGTACAAGTGCCTGCCTGGCAAGGGCAAGGTCACCAGTTTGAACCCCAGTCCCGCAAAAACAAAACAACTCACAGCAATATTCCTGCCTCAGTCTCCCAAGTGCAGGGGTTACAGGTGTGTACCACCATATCCAGTATTCTGCTGTTTATTTAAAAAAACAGAACCAACTGGTCATAGTGGCACCTGTTATAATTCTACCACTGTGGGAGGCTGAGACAGGAAGATCACAAATTCAACCCCAACTTGGGCAACTCAATGCAACTTTGTCTCAAAACTAAATTAACAAATACCTACAAATCAAGGGGCCGGCGAGATGGTTCAGTGGTCTAAAGCGCCTGCTTAGGAAAGCTCAGGCAACTGCAGGGACTGCGGTTCGATCCCCGCACCACATGCTGCGCCAGCCCCCACCACCAGGGCAGGCTGAGCCAGCCACAAAATAAATAAAATAAAGAAACAAACAAACACAACAAGCAAACAAATAAATAAATAAATTAAAAACAAAAACAAAAACCTACAAATCAAAAGTCAAATCCCCAAATTATATATTTATACATACACACACTTATGAGTAATTTATTAGATTGATATGTAGAGTCCAAACGTGAGAAATAAAACTTTTGGCACAGCACTGAGGCAAGCAAGGGTGTGTGCTTCCTCAGCTGGCAGCCTTGGCCTCAAGAGAGCTCTAACCTCAGTGGATTCCTCTTGCTCATTGATGACGAGAAAGGCATCCTCTGCAGCCTGTCGTTTGACATCTGCTATGGTTTGCTCCATTCGAGCTCTCTCCGTTGCAATCACTTCAAAAGCTTTTTGTTCAGCTTCGGCAACAGCTTTCTGTACTTCGGACATGGCCTGAATTTTCACCTTATTCACAGCTTCTTCTAGAAGAAAGTGACAATAAAATCAACTGGCCTAGAAATCTTCCCCTCCTACCCCACAGCATTTGTAAGAAGAGTGAGTAGAAACGAGATCTGAGGGTGTGAACATGTTACATGCATGTGCACTTATTCTTACTGCTGTGCTGTTCATTCGTGCAGTCATGTGTTAGGGATGAAGACCAAGGTGGGCACTGTGCTAGGGCTGGGGATACCCAGGTAACCACATACCATCCACCTCTTCTATTTGTGGTCAAATCACAATGTTGGCTTCGGTGGTATTGTACATGTCATTGTAAGAGGCTAGCACTCCACCCAAAAAGGAGGGGGCTTAGAATTTCATAGAGAAAAACGGTCAAGTCCTCAAGGACATGGAAAGTTTAAAGCAATATGTTTTGGTGGAAATGATGGATGAACATAAAATTTTTAAACAAATCCTGCAGTGCTTACTTGGTCCTATTAGCTAAAGGAGATGTGAATCCCCTAAGGGTGTGGTGTAAACCTATGACATGTGCACAGTAGAGAAACTTGGGCTCAAAATACAGGTTTTGGCAAATGACCCGGAGCCCTGGGCTTCCACTCTGTCCAGTCACCATCATTCGGCTTCATTTCTGATCACTTCCTTCCCATTCCACCACACTGCTCAGATGCCACTCAGCGGACACTGCCAGTGACATGCTCTACACCTTCAGCCTCAGCCTGGTGAAAATGTGAACGGCCTCCCACAAGTCCGGAGGATGACATAACCCAGATGAGTAAGGAACTCTGTTTAGAGTCTGGCTCTTGCACACAACTCAGATTTAAAGGAGGCTGAAGCAATATTCTACGCTACTATGCTAGAAACTTCCATCTTATGGCCTTAAGAAAAGAATATCTTGGGCTGGCGAGATAACTCAGTGGTATAAAGCACCTGCTTAGGTCAAATATAGGCAACCTCAGGGACTGCAGTTTGATCCCTGGCACCACATGCTGTGCCAGCCCCATCCCCAGGGTAGGCTGAGCCAGCCATAATATAAATAAATAAACTAAAAAAAAGAAAAAGAAAAGAAGAAAGTCTTCACCTCAGAAGTCCAGGCTTCCTTTTCTCAGAGTATCCAGACAGGTCCACATGGCCCACTCTAGTTACACTTGTAGGCATCTTACTAGATGTCAGATAGGTGTGAAAAGTCCCTGAGCTCACAGAACCATTTCCTCTGACATAGTCTATCTTTACAGCTTAATGATAAATCATTAAGAAATCATTTGGGTGTCTGCCTTCCTGAAGGCCATCTAAGGCAACAGCAGCACGACAGCACAGCAAGCATTCACAGCTCTCTCGGTACCAGAGTGGGACTCTTGGGGCTGGGGAGACAGCTCTGGCCAAGTGCCCGCCTGGCAAGTGCAAGGTTTAAATCCCAGTCCCACAACAACAACAACAACAACAACAACAACAAAGCAAAAAACAAAGTTGGACTCTTAACCATAAGTTCTTCCCAAGTAATCTAAACCACGAAATATGAAGGAGCTCATGTTCATGGTAGTCTTTCTACCTTATGATTATCTTCATATCCCACAATTCTAGCCTATTTATTTATTTATATTTTAGGGCAGGGGCTGGGATAGCTCAGTAAAACAAGCGCTTGCCTGGCAAATGCAAGGACCTGAGTTCAATCCCCGGTACCAAAAAAAAAAAAAAAAAAAAAAAAAAAAAAAAAAAAAAAAATATATATATATATATATATATATATTTTTTTTTTTTTTGAGGGGGGTCTTTTTTGAGACAGGGTCTCGCTATGCAGTTCAGGCTGGCCTTAAGCTCACTTCTGTAGCTCAGGTTGGTCTCGAACTCACAATGATCCTCTTGCCTCAGGCTCCCAAGTGCTGGGATTATAGGCGTGCACCACCACACCCAGCTTAGAATTAATTTTTTTTTTTTGTAGAACTGGGGATCAAACTCAGGACCTTGTACTTGCCAGGCAGGCACTTGTGCCCCTGAGCTATCTCCCCAGCCCCCCAAAAATTATATTTTAAAGGCTGGGGAGAGTAAGTGCTTTTAAGGACTCACTAGAGTAAGTGCTTGCCTGGCAAGTGCAGGGTCCTGAATTCAATCCCCTGTACTGAAATAAATAAATAAATAAATAAATAAATAAATAAATAAATAAAATATATTTATATTTTAGGGAAGGGTCTACAGGGTGTTCAGGGTCTCATTACTAAATCAGATTCATAGTGATCCTCCTGTTTTCAGCCTCCTAAGTGCTGGGATTACAGGGGCACACCAACATGCCCAGTCTCAACATGCCCAGTCTCAGTTGCTGTCTAGGCATGTCCAACTCTGGCTACTGTCCTCTGCCCAAGCAGGTGCTTTAGTCCACTGAGCTATCTGGCCGGCCTCTAGCTCATTTATGATCAATATAATTTACATTTTATAATTTCTAATTACACAGTTTTGCAAATTGCTTTACATGGTGAATTTTTTTTTTTTTGGTGGTGGTACCAAACTATAACATAAACTACTTACAGATATTTGGGCATTTTCCAGGTTGATTCTACCTTATCAAGAGAACATACAAAATAATAATATACTTAATAATATACTAAAAACAGTATCTTTCTGTGCTGAAGAGGATGGCGCTGAAAGATTTATCTTAGAGTCCATCACATGCAAGGCACGCACTCAACCACTGAGCTCTATATCTAAGCTCATATACAATTTGTGTCTAAGTCCAGATCATTTGCTTTTGAAGGAAGCATTCAAGGGATTAAAACGAAGAATTACATGTATTTACTGTTGATAGTGCCTAATTTCTTATATAAACCTCTAGTGAGTTGATAAGTTTCATCAACAAAGTAGTCTAATGTGGTGTCAACAACTGTATTTTAAAACTTTAAACTGGGTGTGGTAGCACATATCTGTAATCCCTGCACTTGGAAGGCTGAGAGAAGAGGATCACCTCAGATGCAAGGCCAGCCCCATGACAAGTTAAAGGCTAACCCAAATCACATAGTGAGACCCAGAAAAAAAAAAGCACAAGCATAGCTAAGCGGCATAGCACCTGCCTGGCAAGCACAAGTTCCTGAGTTCTATTTCTGGCACAAAAGAAAGAAAGAAAGAGAGAGAGAGAGAGAGAGAGAGAGAGAGAAAGGGAGAGAGAGAGAAGGAAAAGAAGGAAGGAAAGAAATGGAGGGAGAGACTAGGAAGATAGCTCAGTAGAATAAGAGTTTGCCTGGCAAGTATAAGGGCCTGAGTTCAACCCCTAGTTCCTCAAAAATAAATAAAAATTAAAAAATAAAAATAGAAAAAAGATGGACAGATGGTCAGTCTGACATCAGACTTTAGATGGCATATGACTGTAATTCTAACACTGGGAAGGCTGAGTACCCTCATGAGCTCAAGATGAGCCTGAACTATAGTCTCACCCTGCCTCAAAAAGTAAAAAAACAAAACAAAAAAAACCCCAAAAAACCCCAACACCTTAGGGAGCTGAAGCATGATGACTGCATTCAAGACCAATCTGGGCTGTAATGTGAGTTCATAGCTACTCTGGAGTATACAGTAAGACCCTGTCTCAAAAAAGATAAAATAAAACGGAAAATCTTTGGGGCTAATTCATCAAGAATGCTTTATCTTACAAGAAGGAAAAGGGGCCAGCAAGATGGCTCAGCGGTCTAAAGCACCTGCTTAAGAAAGCTTAGGCAACCACAGGAACCACAGTTTAATCCCTGGCACCACGTGCTGTGCCAGCCCCACCCCCAGGGCAGGCTGAGCTGGCCATAAAAAAAAAAAAAAATAAACAAAAAACAAAGCCAGTATTTACATAAGGGTAACATTAATGATCTGACACTAGTTTTATCCTTTATTGGAGTTGGCATTCCTTAACCACCTTTATTCTGGTAAAGGCTTACAGGAATGATCTTTCCTTTAATGGAGGGTGGGGTGGGAAAGGCAGATGGATAGAGTTGTGCCAAATGCAAAAAGAAGCAGATGTAGTGACAGTGTGTAGAAAGATTGGGCAGAAATGAATTTTTTTTGGAGCAGAGGGTGGGGGAGAGTGTACCAAAAATTGAACTTATGACTTTGTATTTGCCAAGCAACTGCTGTGCTGCTGAGCTGTATCCCTGGCCCTGGGCAGAAATAATTTTTTTTTTTTTTTTTAATATTTAGTACAGGGTCTACAAGGGCTACACAAATCACACTCATGGTGATTCTCCTGTTTTCAGCTTCCCAAGCAGTGGGATTACAAGTGTGTGCCACCACACCCAGTTTCAATCACCTTCTCAGTAAGCCCTGGGGGTAGGGCAGGCATGGTACGCGAAGGGATTGAACCTAGTCCCTGCTAGGTAGGTGCTTTAGTTCACTGAGCTGTTTGGACAGCCCAATGAGTTAATTTTTATCAAAAGGGAGAAAACTGGTTACTTCATGACTCAGTGTGACCCAGTATAAGTGTGTAAAGGGACTAGAGGAAGCAATTCCAAATTGCTAACGTGCAAAGAAACAGGACAGGCAACCCAAGATAAACTGGATGGGGAAAGGCATATACTAAGAGCTTCATGAGAAAACGCTTGTTCGACAACAACCAAAGTGCCAATCACCAACCAGTTCTCCCAGTATTTGTTCCTTGCTTATACAAGCTGATAAGTACATGCAGCCTACAAGGAAGTGCACATACCTGTTTTCTTCCAGAACTCCACAGGCACATATCCTGTTCCTGGTCTACTGTTGAATTCCCTCTGAGAATCTGTAGCAGAGTAATAAAGACCAAAGGGTCAGAAAATTGTCTTTAGTTAACAGTTTGGCTACTCAGCCTCTTCGTGGTAGTTTCCCTTACATATATATATTTTTCCCTCCCTTTTCCCTTGCCCCAAACTCACTCTACAGTCTGTTATTCCCTTACTCTTTAGTATTTTACATACCTCTAACAAAAGCGAAACTTTGCCACAGTTGAAAAACAAAACAGGGCTGGCCAGACAGCTCAGTGGCTAAAGCGCCTGCTTAAGCAGAGCGCAGGGACCAGGTTTGATCCCCAGCATGGTGTGGTATGGCATGGCATGGTGTGGTGTGCCTCCCTCCTCCCCATGTCCGTTGAAGACAGCTTGAAACCAGGTGTGGTGGTTCGTGCCTGTAATCCCAGTGTTTGAGAGGCTGAAAATAGGAGGATCATTATAAGTCTGATCTATATAGTTGAGACCCTGCAGGCCCTGTACTAAAATACACACAAAAACAGAAAAACAAAACAGAATCAACATTTTATTTTTCTGCTGGGCATGGTGGCACATGCCTGTAATCCCAGCATTTGGGAGGCTGAGGCAGGAGGATTGGTGTGAGTTTGAGACCAACATGGGCTACAAAAGTGAGCTCAAGGCCAGCCTGAACTGTATAGCAAGACCCTGTCTCAAAAAGACAAAAACAAAACAAAACAAAACAAAAAACAATTTTTCTAGTGCTTAGGGAATAAACCCAAGGACTCACATATGCTAAGCAAGTGCTCCGGCATTGTCTTAGTTACTTTTACTCGTTGCTGGGACAAATACCCGATACTCAAAATGAAGGAAGGAAAGAAAGGTTTATTTAGCTCACAGTTGCTGGAGGTTTCAGTCCATGTTCAGCTGGCCCAAGGCTGAGTGGAACAGGGCAGAGGACATCCTGTTCTTGGTGGCAGAACAACAACCGGAGCACAGAGTAACAGCCCTTCAAAAAATCTCTTTGTGCTCAGTTTCTCTGACGTGGGCCCATTGTGCCCTAGGGTGGAACCAATCATACCCCAGGATGGGCCCTTGATCCCACTCTAGGGAGAAGCCAATCATATCCTAGGCAGGCCCAGGTCATGCTCCAGGGAGGAACCAATCGTACCCCATCAGTAATAAAACACATAATCCCAGTGGATCATGACTTATGTCTCAAACTCTAGAAGTCCCCACCTCATGATTGCATGAGGCTTTGGGGGGACAACTAGACATAAACCATAACAGGCACTAAGCTATATTTTCAATCCCATGAAATAAAAATTTTATTAGGTTTTATACTCCCTACTTAGACATTTAGGGCTAAAAATGTTCTAATTAGGGTTAACATCAGATTATAAAATAGTGTATTTATGGTTTTGTGAGACAGATAGTTATTGCTCTTTAGTTCAGGGTGGCTTTCAATTCATGGCAGTCCTCCCCTCAGCCTCCAGAGTCCAGGGATTACAGGAGTCACCACCACACCTGGCCTACTTTTACTTTTAAACTACACACATGTATTGAACATTAGCAATATTTCAAAGCGTCAAGTTAAAAATAATCTTTTAATTTATCTATGTGCTTTGACTTTCCCCCATAAACATGTGCATCATCATGTAAACATTATGTGATGTCGGAAACTGAACTCATGGTATTGCTTGTACATGTTAGGCAAGCTCTACCACTGATCCAAACTCTTACCTACATACGTGTTCCTAATGTACTCCCCTAAAGAAAGCATACATTATGATATACACATGTTCCTGTCTACAAATGTCTTTGTCTCTCATTTAACCTTCCCCATCATACACAGGTCTCTGGCACTGCTCCATAGATCTGTATCAGAAAAATACAGCTTTTCTCTTTCACAGTTCTAAGTCTTTGTATGATTCAGGGAAGCTTTTTTTTGGTGGGGGGGTTTATTTCATTTTATTTTATCTCTTTGCAGGACTGGGGTTCAAACTCACAGCCTTGCACTTGCGCCACGGAGCTACCTCCCCAGCCCCGTGGGGGGGGGGGAGCTTTTTGAGACAGTGTCTTGCTATGCAGTTCAGACTGGCCTTAAGCTCACTTTTTGTAGCCCAGGCTGGTCTCAAACTCACACCAATCCTCTCAAGGCAGTTCTTTTAAAGCTTCTTAAAACACTTACAGGAAAATACTCAGACCTCACAATGCTAACACCAGAGGAACCATTACAGTTTGCTGAGAAGGACACTGCGGAGGGTGAATCATAGCTTACTTTAATTATATTTAATTTGGGCTGGCAAGATAGCTCAGCGGTCTAAAGCACCTGCTTATGCAAGCTTAAGCAACCGCAGGGACAGTGGTTCAATCTACAGTACAACATGCTGCGCCAGCCTCACCCCCAGGGCAGGCTGAGCCAGCCATAATATGAATAAATAAAGTTTAAAAAAAGTAATTATGTTTAATTTAACCTAAGTTTATTTATTTTTTCTGTATTTTTTTGGAGACAGGGTCTTGCTGTGAAGTTCAGGGTAGCCTTGGATTCACTACATAGTCCAGGATGGACTTCACCTTGCAGTGATCTTCCTGCTTCAGCCTCCCAAGTGCTAGGATTATAGGTGTGTGCCAGCATACCTGGCAATATTTTTATTTATTCTTTTTGTCTTTTTGAGACAGGGTCTCGCTATGAAGTTCAGGCTGGCCTTTGAGCTCATTTTTGTAGGTCAGGCTGGTCTTGAACTCACACCAATCTTCCTGCCTCAGCCTCTCAAGTGCTGGGATTATAAGTGTGCGCCACCACATCTGGCAATATTTTTAAATAGGAAATGACTCTATTTTAAGAACATGTGACATCTAACAAAGGTAATTTAATGATGCCAGTATCTGACTTGTATGTTCTCTGAATGTTTACAAAATATTATAGTGGGGCTGGGGAGATAGCTCTGTGGCACCAGTGCCTGCCTGGCAAGTGCAAGGTTGTGAGTTCCAACCCTGTCCTTCCCCCCCAAATATTATAGAAAAGTAACACTGAAGATTACTTTTTAAAAAATCTTTTTGTTTGGGGCCGGGGAGAAAGCTCAGCGGTCTAAAGCACCTGCTTAGGCAAGCTTAAGCAACCACAGGGACCTCAGTTCTATTCCTGGCACCACATGCTGTGCCAGCCCCACCCCTAGGGGACGCTGAGCTGGCTAGAATATAAATAAATAAATAAATAAAGTTTAAAAAAATAAATAAAAAAAAATCTTTTTGTTTTTTGAGACAGGGTCTTGCTATGTATTCTAAGATGGTTTAACATTTGCATCAATGCCCGCCTTAGCGTCTAGAGTGTTGGGATTATAAGCATGTGCGACCACACCTGATTAAAATCTGCCATTTTAAAGGGCAAAATTCAATGACACTTTGTAATTCATATTGTTTTTAGCCAAAGCCACATCAAATTCTAGAACATTTTCATCACCTCAAATGGGAACCATAACCCAGGCTGAT
>PVKN010003751.1:0-35977 GCA_004027915.1 Capromys pilorides | reverse complement strand
TGCCCAACAGTCAGATATGATTAATTTTAATTAATGCTGCCCTTTTTTGTTGTTTTAGTATATTAGAGTTTGTAAATGTTATTTTGGCTTATTTCATAGTGTTCTTGATTTTTCAATGCATTATTCTAGGTAAATAATATATTGAGCCAGTTTAGCATTATCTATATATATTTAATAAAAGGGTCAAATATACATACATTTCTTTGTTAACTTTATAAATAGGTATACAGAATTCCAGAGTATGTTGAAAAACCTAATTCCGTGAATCAAGGTCCATAGTCAACTATAGGTAGCAATTTTGGGCCAGATTTTAATGGAAATAACTTTGGGCAAACTTCTAGCTTACTTTACTGATACTGCATTTGAAATAACAAAATAAGTTGGATCTATGATATGAAACTACTCAGCTTATGTGCACTTGAAAAGCCCGTGTGGACTCCTTCAGGGGAGGCACAGCTGTGAACTGCACCGCGAGACTCACTGCTGGGAGCTCAAACCCCACACTTGCTGTCATGGAAGGAGCCGCTCCATAGTTCTGACTGGAGCAGCAGCCTGTGGCCTCTGGTCTTTGAAGGAGTGAGTGCAGCCTAGGCCCATCCCAGGCAGGAGCAGAGCTGCCCTGGGAAGGAGGCTCCCAGCAACGGACTGGAAAAGGAAGGCGCTGGGGAGGACAGAAGCTGTGTAAAATAAGCATTTCTGTTGTGCTGACTATTGTAAGCTGAAGTGTAGGGATTTGTGTTGATTGTTTGCAAGCACTACAGCATTTTCTATGAAGGGCTTGGCCATCATGGATTTTGGTATCCGTGGGGACCAGAGCCTCCTAGATACTAAGAAGTGACTATATATCTTTTTGCAGATGTTTACATATGAAATAATAATTTAATCATGGTTTGCCAGTTTATTTACATGCACTAAATACTTCTCTCTTTTTTAGATATTAAAGAAAGATTCACAAATTATGTCCTTTTGCTAATAGTGTGTTTAAGAAATATGGAGCAATTTTCTTGGAATCCAGGTAACTAGCTCTTAACAAATACAATGTCTTGTGGTTTTACTCTTAATCCAAGTTATTCTTTCACATGAAGCAAATTAAGTACTGCAGAAAACTCCGAATGCCTAGCTGCCCCCGTGTTTGGGTGTTGGAGATCCTGTTTCAGGTAGAAGTACAGAACCACTCTCTGGTACAGTGGGCTGTGTCACGTCCCTTGGTGTGCCCTGTGGGGAAAACAGGGCCTGCCAGCGCCGCACCTCCAGCGTCTAACGGTAACCTGCCATTCATTAGTGCCCGAACTCGGGTGTATGGTTTTCATTTTAGGGGTTGAGCGCAAGACCCTTACCTTCTTTCTGACCCTTACCTTCTACCTTTCACCAACTATTTGTACTTTAACTATGGGTAAGTTAAAAAAATACAATGTAAGGGAGTAAGTTTTAGAACTTACATGCATGTGTGAGTCTATGAAACAGGAAGTTGTCAGAACTCGTGTGTATGCATCCATTCATTTGACAGACAGCAGTGTGTCAGGGACTAGGTGAGGCAAGATGTGAGAGGCGCCAAGCCATTGCAGCCTCACAGGCTGATGGGAAGTGTGAGTAACTGTAACTCCGTGTGAGCTAGGTGGAAAGTGATCACTTCCTCATAGCTCAAGTAACCTACAAAGTTTCTCTATCTGAAATACACAGCTTCATTCTTAAAGGATTGTACCATGTTAGACATTGCATTTCTTAATTCCAGTGCCATGGATGTTCTAGGCATCTGATACTTCTTGTTACTTTAATTCATGGCTTGTTTGCAGACACCTGTGAAAGAGCAGAAACAGAAATATTAAGATTTGCATGACCATGGAAATTTATTTCTGGAAGTTACTGTTTTAGAGACTATAAGATCAAACGATTTTACAGTAGCAGGAGTTCTAATCTGAGTATGTTCACAAGACACCTGATTTTTGATGAGAAACCTTTCCCTCCACATCTTGATTCTTGTGCGCTTTGATTCCTTCAAGAACGGCAGCCTAACCGGTTCAGCTAGCAGCCCCCAGGCAAGGCAAGTTGGGCGTGTCCCTTCCTGGGACCCTTGTGGGATGGCCTGTCCCACCAGAGGACATCATATTTTCTAAGCCTCCCAACACCTGGGTGTTTGAAATAACGATCTTACTTGTGACTCTGCACAGAAAAGACCTTAAGTCTCCTTCATCAGCACTGTGGCAAATAGAATGATATAAAAGGGAAACTGCTGAGGAATTCATTCTTTCACTTTTTAATTTTTTTTATTTCTTCTATAAACCAAAATGCCATTTATGGGAGCTTTGCCTAGGAGCCCAGGGTAATTAATAACATAATGATCATACCGCGAGTTTGCATGCCAGGCACATTCTCTCATGTCATGTTCACATCACTGAAGTGTAGACACTTTGGATTATCCTCATTTTGTAGATGAGGAAACAGTCACTTAGATCATTAAGAAACTAGCCCAAGGTCAATGCCACTTAGTTGAAAGAAGTCCCCAGCTTCCCAAACTCACTGCGATGAGGTTGGCACAGCCCAGTCCCCAGCTGCCACAGCCCGAGTTGCTGAGAGTCCTTGCCAACATTTCCAGACATCTTTACCTTGCTCTGGCCACTGTTAAATCCTTCTCTGAGATCATAGGCCATAGCCTGTCATTGTTTATTTAATCAGCTAGTTAATAGTGAACTGAATTTTTAATAAACATCACAAAGGTAAGCAGACCTGTCCAGTTAAGTCAATAAGGGATTGACCAGTATGTTTAACTCACAGTGATCCGAGAAGCAAAGCATTGCTCAGCGTGTCACTGCTAGCCATTTACTGTCCTTTGAAACAGCTGTGGAATGAGGCCTTCCCTAGCAGGAGAGAGTTCTTCTCACTGCGGTGGCCTGGTGGGAGAGCGACAGCTGGAGCCTGCAAAGTTCTGCATAAGCTGGTCCTGTAGCTGGGTCAAGTGTGGCTCTTCTAATAAAGATGATGTTTCATTGAATCCTGGTTCTGTCATCTATTGGAAATATTATAGTTGTGTATATCTGAATTTCGGAGAGTTCAGATGTCTGGTAGCTGTGATACACATTCTGCTCATATTAAGAAACTTTACTGTCTCCCCTCTTTCCATACTTTGTAGATCATCTGTGGGTGCTGTTTCCAGATGTCTGTATGGTGGTTGCGTCAGAAATCGCCGTGGATATCGTGAAGCATGCGTTCATCACCAAGTTCAATGACATCACTGCAGATGTGCGTACTCCTAGAAGCAACTCAGTGTTTATAGTTTACCTGACTACTTAATATAAAGTAGAATAATAAATTTAGGTTTATTGCATTTATAAAAATGATATTTTAAAATCAGAGTTACGATTTTAAGTTTCTATGAGTTGTTGCCCTAGTGAAAGTATGTTTTTCAGGGTTAAATAGTTATAGAAACTCATTGCGTTTGCCTAAGCAGGGTCTTAGTCCCCTGAGCTATCTTGTAGCCCTTCTATTTAAAATTTAAGGTTTATTTTTCTCCTTCTAAGTAGATGGAAGTATCCCAGCCAATAATTGACATTGGAATATCATTAGCTCAAAGTAATTATAAGCCACTAGTACTGTCATTCTTCATTTACATTTTAAAAATCATATAGTGCTTACTTTAAAACTTGGACCACAAGCCAAGGCGTGGTGGCACATGCCTGTAATCGCAGCACTCGGTAGGCTGAGGCAGTGGGCTCACAGTGAGTTCAAGGCCAGCCTGGGCTACGTAACAAGACACTTCCTCAAAAAGCAAAGCAAATCAGAAGCCTTCTCTCTGACTGGTCTCAGTGGCCAGCTCAGTGCGCCCAGCGGTGGGACCAGCAGGGCATGTGGTGCCAGGGATGGAACCCTGGTCCCTGCATTTGCCTAAGCAGGCACTTAGTCTCCCGAGCTATCCTGCCAACCCATTCTATTTAGAAGTTGAGATTTGTTTTTCTCCTTGTAGTTATAAAGAGGTTTCTAAATTGTAGAAGACAAGAGCTGTCTATTTTTTCTGGTAGAAATGTATGAAAAATTTTGACGGGTTTCTTTTCCATTGTAATCATATTCTCAAGAGGGCCCAGACACAGACACTGATGTTCAGGCTCGCTGCGCAGGTAGTAGGGCACAGCAGTTTCCTAGCACATCCCTGACTCTGCCTCCGTCCCCAAGTGTCAGTTCAGCAGTCTTGGAGATTTTACTTTTAAAAGGTCTGCACTTCTAATGAAGTTCTATTACTGTTTTGATTTCAAAGATTTAAAAAGCAATGCAGTTGTAGTTGCTGATTATCAGTATTTGCAGAGGACATGAATATGCTCTACATAGAAAACCTCAAAACTCCACCAAAATACTGCTGGACTTGATCACCAATTCAGAGGTGTAGCAAATGTGAAGTCAACATTCAGAAGTCAGTTGCCTTCCTGGGCACATGTAACAAAGCCCCAAGAGAGAAATTAGGGAAACACCGCCTTTCCCAATAGCATCCAAAAAGTGAACTGCCTATGAATCAATCCAGTAAAGGCAGTAAAAGATCTCTACACTGAAAACTACAGCACACTGGAAATGGAGATTGAAGCAGCTGTCAGATGATGGGAAGTTCTCTTTTGCTCTTGGATAGGAAAAACCAGTGTAGAAAAAATGGCCATAATTCTAAAATTGTTGTTCAATTTGGTGATTTCATTGAGTTTCTGAATGCTTTCACTGGAAAAAATACAATTTTGTACTTTTTTTTATAAAACTCTGATAAAGTGAGTTCATTTTGCCCTTGGGCTTCCTTAATATAGAATGATTCCCTTTTCATAGGCTGATTTTTCTCAATACCTGACATCAAAATTAAAAGACCCCATTCAGGGATTTCACAGTTTTTTTGTTTTGTTTTTGTTTGTTTGTTGTTGTTGTTGTTGTTGTTTGTTTGGATTGGTTTGGTTTTTTGTGGACCAGGGTTCGAACTCACGACCTTGCACTTGCTAGGCAGGCACTTGTGCCACGGAGCTATCTCACCAGCCCCTCACACAGTTTTGTAATGGAAATTACAGTTTATAAGTAGCCTTGTGACTACTTTAGTAACACTACTGGGTTCCCTAACTCTTTTCTATCTTGCTAATTGTTAGTAAACCATTTTTCTAAGAAGGCACTGTTATAGTTAGAAATATAATTGTTAGGCTTTTGATTTAATTTAAAATTTCAAAAAAGTTTTTATTTAAGGTACTACTTAAAATAGCCACTGTTCCCAAAACTCTGCAGGTTATCATTGGATATTTATTCTGCTATGAAGGGCAGTCTTTTTCCTAAGAACTTGTGACCATCACAGTTCAGGGACTTGTGGCTGTATTATGCAGGAAAGTAGAGAGACCATGTCCAGATGTCTGCCTGGTTTTAGCATTGGTTCTCGTTTAATTATCAAACATTATGTATTTGCATTAGATAATGTGTAGTATTTCTTTCTCATTTTCTTTAGGTCTACAGTGAATATAGAGCCAGCCTTGCTTTCGATCTTGTTAGTAGCCGACAAAAAAATGTGAGTATTTTATCAAAGACATAGACTGAAATTAACTCAATAGTGGTTAAATTTAGCAAGGAATATTCATTAAGGAAAGCTTAAATTTTCTATCCATTATCTCTAGTATGCATTAAGTATTTACACAGTAACATTATATGATGTGTGGTATTTGCCTCATAGTTCCAATTCCACTGTTGTGTATTCAGAGCATCTTGTGAACAGTAAGACTTCTACATCATTTTACTGAGTTACCTGACTGGTGCCAGGTTCTTTTCCTGCCTGTGGCCTCAGTGGCTTGGAACATTTGCTGGCAGTGAGTGAATGTGAGTCCTCTAAGTGCTGGCTGACTTCTCCGACCCCGGATCTGTCTCCCTCTGCAGGCATACACCGACTACAGCGATTCCGTGGCCCGCAGAATGGGCTTCATTCCTCTCCCGTTGGCTGTTCTAGTAAGTTCATACTGTGGGATAGTTTTAAAGGAGATAATCATCATTATAGAACATTAATAAGTGGATGATCAATATGATTATTTTAAAAGGACTTGATATCAAAGTTAAACGTAAATAACATGGAAAGAAAGTTTGCTTTAAGTTGTTGTATTATCCTATTGGGAGCCATCAATAGCCAAGTAGTACTTAAGAATTGTTTATGGAAGTAGCTTTCTTAACAGTCAGAAAACTCTTACTTACGCATTGACAATGATTTTTCTAAGTGAATATATTTAGTAATATGTGTAAGGTGTCCCCCAGAGCGTAGAGTGGTGGTGATGTGCATTAATCCAGGACTTCTAGATACCAGCTTGAGGGGACCATGCTTTGCTTTGATGCAGTTGTTCCAATTCTAGGAGTTTCTGAGGAGGAAATGATGGTAAAAGGCACACAGCTACTGGTGGCCAAGTCTAAACACTGAGTGGCGCTGGCAGTAAAAATTTAAAACCAAATCTGTTCAAGTACGATGTGCCCAAGTGAAGATGTCCTCATGGCTGCCCAAGTACCACTTGATGGCTCTTTCCAAGGTTTCTACGTCAAAAATTCTTACTGGCATGTTCTAAACATAACATATTTTTTAAAACAAAAATAGTCCTGAGATTTAAATCAGCCCAAAAAAGTCAACTTCCAATGCTATATTTGAATGGATTCTCAGAACAGCCTGCAGACATGTACCAGCCACATCAGGCTGTAATCCTGTTAAGATTTGGCGACTATGCCTGGACGGGTGGCACATGCCTGCAATCCCGCACTCAGGATGCTGAGGCAGGAGGATCGCAAGTTCAGGCACAGCCTGGGCTACATACTAAAGCATTGGTAACAGTGTGTGCGTGCGATTCTGTTCCTCCTGGAATGTCTGTTCTTGCATCAAAACACATGAAACCATCTTTTTGCCAAACATCCAAAGCTTTCATATAGGAGTGCAGTGCAAGTCAACTAAAAAAGTGGCTAAGAAGGTTGGCTGTGCCAGCTCTGTATCGGACCAGCTAGCCTGACATTTTTAGATGAGGAATTGATAGGTTTAAAGTTACTTAATTTTCAGTGTCACTTTCCAGCCAACCATATCCTGAATATTTTCAGTTATATTAATAGCTTATTATCTTGCAGCAATGCAGGTTTCTTTTGCTTGGGTAAAAGAATTCCAAGTATTTGGGAAGAATAGAGAATTTTAAAGAGTAAATTTTTTTAGTAAATATTGAAGACACTGGTAGAATATTAAATGTTTCTACACTTGTTCTCTGCAATTGAAAATATGTATTCAAGGGCTGGCCAGATAGCCCAGTGGACTAAAGCACCTGCTTAGGTAAAGCACAGAGGCTGGGGTTCAATCCCTGGCATGCTATGCCGACCCCACCTTGGGGCAAACTAAGATGGCAATTAAGACTGGGTGCCTGTAATCCCAGTGCTTGGGAGGCTGAAAACAGGATCATTATGAATCCCATCGACATAGTGAGACCCTGAAAACCCTGCACCAAATACATTAAAAAGAAAAAGAAAATATGATACATTCAATTGTAAGAATAAAGCTAGATTGCCTGATTGATTTTTTTTTTTTAGCATTTGTTTAATAAGCAGTCATTTTTCCCTACTGAAGGCTGTCGATTATATCTGTTTTCTCATGTTGAAACTTGAAATACGCAGTAGTCCATTCCCCCACTTCATCTCAGTGTTCTTTTGTTAAAAAAATTTCTTTAAAATCTATTAGAAGGGCCGGCCAAATAGCTCAGCAGATTAAAGTACCTGCAAGCAGGTATAGGGGCCAGGGTCAAGGGTTCAATCCCTGGGCCTGCCATGCCGGCCCCACCCACCCCCAGGGCACACTGAGTTAGCAGTGAGACTGGGCATGGTGGCACGTGCCTGTAATCCTAGCTCTTGTGAGGCTATAAACAGGCAGATCACTGAGTCCCATCTAGTAGTGAGACCCTGAACACCCTGTAGACCCTTCCCTAAAATACAAAATAAAATAAAATCTATTAAAATTTCAGGCTCCCTAGAAGGCTCTTCCACATAGTAACACTGCGAGTAGAGCAGCTCCTGCCCCCAGGTCTCCCTGCCCCTCCAGAGCTCGGCGCGAGGCACAGCCATGCTTGTACAAACATTTGCCCATGACAGATGTCACCAGACTGATTCCATAGACTTCTGAAGACAGTGCTATCACTCCTGTAATTTTGTGAAAAGGATGACAGTGAGTGTTCTGGCATAATTATCCAAAAGTGACAGAAGATTTTTGACTTTTAAACAATTGAATTTTAACAGAGTTTAGTTTTATTAAATAACAAAAATCAGCTAAGGAGAAAAGCAGAAATGAGGGAAACACTCACTCGTTGTTTCCAGCTCTGCTAGGGATGTAACAGCGACTGTATTTGTGCTTCCTAGAGGACGCTTTTTCACATTGTGAGCCAAGTGGCAGCCCTGCTGGGCACGGGCAGGGGTGTCAGCTGCGTAATGTCTGACTTCAGAGTCAGCAGCAATGCAGCCAAGCCCGATTGGGCTTAGCACACGAGGGCATGCATAGGGGTTGCTCACGTAGGCAGGCTTGACACGAGCCGTGACCTCTAGAACTGCACTCTCTGGTTATGGCGAAGGCCGCACATGTGGCCTGAGATGCCCAAGGGATCACTGAGGAGTCTTGTGTTGACCGACTGTTAATCTGTGGTTGTGTGTTTTGGTTTGTTTCTGGTTAGCTCATCAGAGTTGTAACAAGTTCAATTAAAGTACAAGGAATCCTGTCCTATGCCTGTCTCATACTCTTCTACTTTGGGTAAGATTGACTATCTTTCAATATGTTTTATAAATATAAGTATAAATATAAATTGTATTGGAATTTAATAGCACCTAAATCTCTGTATACCCTGTTAATGCATTTTTGTTTTTACGTTAAACCAACTTTTTGTTTTGCTCTGTTGCTTTAAGATTTTTTTTTTTCCTAAAAGAAGCTATTGTAGTCAACATTCTTTTGTCTAAAAGCATCTTTGACCTTCTGGGATGTTTGCATGTCTAATTATTTAGACCCCTCTAGGCCTGTGTCATACCAGGCCAATGGATACAGAACTGTAGTGTCTCTACCCACGGCATGCTGAACTTCACCTTCACATCTATTGGTCTTAAGTGACTTCTGTTCTAGCCCGGGGAGACAAACAGGAAATGAGTAATATTTAAGATAGTCGTAAATGATGAGAAAAAAATAACATATCAGTAGTTTTGCCATTATTAGTTTTTTCAGCAGCAAACTGATGATACAGGTAGTCCTGCCTGGCTTCAGATTATTTTACTGAAGGAGACTGGGGAGCTGGATCTCACTGTGGCTTGAGGGAGGCGTGGTGGTTAGCACTGGGCAGGGTGGAGCTGGGCGAGGGCTCAGACGTGAACTCAGAGGGAGGAGCGAGGCAGGAGTGAGCAGAACAGAGTACCTTGGAGTCATGCCTGGAGTGAGGTCTGGTGTCGGGCCCGCTTCAGCTCCAGCTCCACGAGGTGTCTGCTGTCCACCTGGTCCCTGCACGCCACTTGCACGCGGTAGGTGCTCAGCACGCTGCTTGTCGCAGCAGCCAGGGCACAGGTACTTCTCACTTTCTGCATGCCTCCTCGAGCACTTTGTGTTGGGGCTCTGCCCCTCCGGCCTGCTGCCCTGCCGTGTCCAGGCTCTGTGCGTGGCAGTGATACCCACAGCAGAATGTTGCTCCGACCTGATGCCCTTCCATCCATGTGGACACATAGTCTGTTTTCTGTTATTAATAATACAGTGCCTCACAGAGTTAGGTTATGAAGAAAAGATACCTGTTTGGCTCGTGGTCCTGGTCTGTGATGAGGGAGCCTCTTGTGGTTACGCCCTCTCTCTGCCAGAGTCCAGGCGGTGAGCACATCCCAGTCCCAGCAGGAGAGCCCAGGAGTGCACACCAGGCCCCGCACCCGGGCTTTCACAACAGGCCCCTCTGGAGGTCGCTCACTGACCACAGACCCACTCGCCTCGTCATGCCCTAACGGGAATTAAATTCCTGCGTGACCTTCGGTGGGGACGAGCCCTATTGAAGCCATGGCGCCTGACCGTGCTGCCTTGTCCTGGTACACACCCTTACACCACCCCTTGGAGTCCTTTGCATTGTACAGTGTTTCTTATAAGGAGTTCCCGTAATGTCTCCCATCTTGGTTTAGCAAGCTAATTTTACTGTGTTTTCATATATAAATGAAGCGGGAAGTGAGATGTGCATGTACCACCCTGGCAGCCCCTGTGTAGTTGGCCCTGCCTGGGCATACTTCATCAAACAGGATGCGGTTTCATTTGAATGACTGGTGCCATCTGCCCAGTGTCACCTCTTCCCCTACCTAGCACCTCCCCACTGGCACGGTCCAGCCAGGCCCCTGTGCCCACCCTCTCCACATCCTGCTCCCTGTGGCTCTGAGTCATTCCCAAGTTATTTTCTCCCCCCTCACAGACTTTCTCAAAACCACTCGGCCTGTGCCTTCATATTTTCATGGACCCCAGCAGCATCGCCCCCGCGCTTCTCCCACTCTTTGGCCGTGAAAGAGGGCACATGCCCTGCCTTGACATCACTGACGTTTTAGGGACCAAGTGGCTATCAGCTAGAGCAGCAGTTATTTCTCGAGTGACAGGTGCCCACAAGTGTTAGGAAGCGAAGCCTGGGCATGTGAGGGAGGCGCGTGTGGGAGCCTGAGCCGCTGCCCGAGGAGGGTGAGCAGCATGGGCTGCTGCCTCGGAACGTGGCTTGGTGGAGGGGACGCCGGGACCCAGGCCTGATGGGAGCCTCGGGGCACAGGAGGGGATGGCCCAGGGCTGCAGGCCACCGCCCCTCTTCCCTTGTGTTTTACCTGGCCCTGGGAGTGTCTGGGCCCAGTCCACTGTGCTGTTCTGTATTCAGAGCATAAACAAGAAGTCAGGGACAGCTTGTTCCTCAGAACTTTTTGTCAGATTTATATCATGTGTCTTGAAACATCTTTTAACCCCAAAATTCTGTTTGTGTAAGTGTAGGTGTCTAGAAGTTTATCTTAATTATGGAAACCCAGACATAATGTTCTTAATTAGAAACTTAACAAAAGCAAAATATGGAGATGTAAGGAAGTAGAGCCTGCTTGGGGTTTTGGTATATGGAATCCAAAATTAAACATTGTTTTCCTCTTTATTCTTTTTATGGTACTGAGGATTAATCCCACAGCCGTCGCACTGAGCTACACCCTCAGCCCTTTACTTTGAGATGGGATCTAAATCCAGAAGTTGCCCAGCTTGGGCCCACACTGGAGATCCTCTTGCCTCAGCTTCCTAGAATGTGGGGTTTCAGGCATATACCGCCATGCCCAAGTCTGAGTTAAACATTTGTTAAGGCCACTTACAATAACGCCTTTTGCTGAAGAACTTAACTGGCATGGAAAGTGTTAATTAGCGTAGTAGGGTAGAGCTGGCATCAGTGGTGGGGAAGTAACCGGCATGCTGACACCTCCCTGCTTGAGGCTGCTCCGGGCACCTTGCCCAGCCCCTCTGCTGTTGGCTTTACTGGCTGGGAAGCTTGCCCAGGCCCTGCAGAAGCCAGCAAGACCCTGGGCTCTGGGGGCCTGGCTCCCCCAGGTTGCTCCCTCCTCCTGCCTGCTGCTGACCCCACAAAGCGCCATTGGGAGCAAGGCAATGATAGCGCCTGGTGTGGAATGAGACGATATATCCTAGGCTTTTTACTTAATCTATGTGTACTGAATGTGGATTTTGTAGTAAGAGAATAAGTGCAGGTAATTCATTAGCAGGACCACTTCCAACTGGTGTGGTTTCCTGTGAGAGCTTAGGAATTTATCAGAAGTTTTCCCTCTTGATAAAAAAGGCCAGAGAGCTCCTCTGTGAGGAGCACGTGCCCCTCGGTCTGGGTCCCCTGACTGCCCCCTTCTCCCGCACCCCATGCCTTCTCTCTGCTGGCCAGACGGGAGGAGACGGTGCGCAGAGCAGGGTGAACTGCAGCAGCGCTTGTTTCTGTTTCTGTTTTTAGGCTGATATCCTTGAAAGTACTTAACAGCATTGTGCTGTTGGGGAAGTCATGCCAGTATGTGAAGGAAGCCAAAATGGAAGAAAAGCTATCCAACCCTCCCCCGACCAGCACTCCTGGCAAGCCCGCCAACAAACCCCAGGGCAAATGTAAGCCCCCACAAGGTATGTTGGGTTCCTGTCAAGGTTTTCGTGAGCCATTTTCTAGTGAGTTGTCTGAACTATTCCTGATGAAAGCCACCACCCCCTCACCCCCTTCTCCCCCCCCCCCCCCCCCCCCCCCCCCCCCCCCCCCCCCCCCCCCCCCCCCCCCCCCCCCCCCCCCCCCCCCCCCCCCCCCCCGTGGCCATGCTGCAGAGCCTTGGTTTCACTTGACCTGCTGCATGTGAGTTTTAGTTGTCATCCTGAATGCATGTAGGAGTGCAGGAATATCTGCAGTGGTTCCTTTGTTGTTCACATGGGTGTGCAACATTGACCACACATGAGGAACGGGGGACAGGGCAGCGCCCTGCTCGGACAGCATCCTCTGGATGTCTGGAGGGGGGAATTGGCAAGCATGGACTGTACCCAGTGAGGCTGGACCGCAGGGCTGAGAGCAGGCCAAGTGGAGGGGGGGTGGGGGGGTGCTGTGCTGTGCAGCTGGGTGTCCCGGAAGACCAGGAAAGCCCTGGGCTTGGATTGCAGGACCCTGGAGAGAGGCACTAGGTGGGGACTGGAGCCATAGAGCTGCAGGTCACGCGGGGGCCTGCAGGCTGTCCTAGCTTCGATTTGGACCATGACAGGCACAGGGCAGAGAACACAGGAGCAGCATGAGGTACCGGGGAGAGCATCCTGCCAAGCATCCTGCTCAGGCCCTTTGGGAAGGCCAGGGACCTGGGGGAGCTGCCTGGCTCAGCAGCCAGCTGGGGTGCAGCGGGTAGGACAGGTGGGTTCTAGGTGGGTCTGGAAGATCTGATGAGAGGGTTGCTGGTGACAAGGTGGTGCATCTCGTGGCGGTTTGTTAGTATGGAGCTGCCGTGTGCTGGGTCACAGAGGAAGTGCTGCACGTCAGGTCCTGTGAATGTGGCTTCAGGGTCTGCTTTTCAAATGGGAGATGACACGGTGGGAATCCATCAGGCAAGGGAAGGAGAGGGCCAGAGAGCGTCCCGAAGGTGCCTGAAGAGGGAGAGCCAGGTGAGGACAGGTGGGCAGGAAAGGCCCTGGGCACAGGGCGGAGCTAGGTCAGGCCGAGGCATGCCCAGTGCGGAGCTTGCCGTGGGCTGGTGGGAGGAGATGTGAGCTGTACCTACATTTCCAGTGAAACAGGGACTGTGTTTGTCGTGTATGCTTCACCTGAAGCTAAAATAAAGTGAGATTATTTTTTTTTAATGTATTTGTTACAGAGTCTACAGCGTCTCACTATACAGATTGGACTCATAGTGATCCTCCCGTTTTCAGCCCCCAAGCCTGGGATTACAGGCCTGCACCGCCACGCCACTCAGTCTCAATAGCCCTCTCAGCGCACTGAGCATGGCATGCCGGAGATCAAGCCCTGGTCCCTGCATCTACCTAAGCAGGCACTTTAACTCACTGAGCTATCTGGCCGGCCCAGTTTTCTCATTATAAGAGCATATAAGTACTGTTCATGGAGCGGAGCTTGCGTGTTGGTCTGCATGTGTCATTATTTATACGAAGACATTGGCAAGTGCCATGCTCACTTTCATGAGTCGGATGAGGCTGGCACTTGAAACATATGCTGCAGCATGGGACCAGGGCTCCTGTGCCAGGGAGCACACTTAGGGCAAGTGGTTGGGAGGGACGTCTTCCGAGTCAGGAGGCTAAGGCGGGAGGCCACTCAGGAGGATATGGGCGTAAGGTGGGGGGGTGGGGAGGTTGTGCTCAGAACAGCGTCAGGTTCACCGCATTCCAGACCAGGAAACGGTGGATCCCCAAGAGACAGGTGTGGCTGCGGCCTCCTCAGTGCTGGTGGCTTTAGCAGCACACACGCGTGCAGAGCTCGCGCTATGCACTCCACGCAGATGCAGCTGGCCACGCTTCACCTGTGGCTCACCAAGGCCATGCTTCAAAGTACTCAACGTACAGCTCAGAGCTTGGTCGGTGCAGGCCCAGCTAAGCTGTCCCAGAGGCCAGGCCCAGGAGTCCTGGCCTGAGGGAAGCACTGGGCATTCAGTTTGGTTGGTTTTCCCTCTGAGGCAAAGCTAAGTCTTGCTAAAGTGGCGGCAAGTAAGAGGTGGGAAGCATTAGCTCTGACCCAGGTCCTGGCCTGCAGAGCTGATGCTGGTTTTCGGGTCTGGCAGCAATCGCGGAGGTCTTTGTCCCCCAGGCATTAGGATCTTTCAGAGCTGGATGCTGGCGCTGCGGTGTGGTCCTCTGTACCCTCCCGTGTGGTCTGACCGAGCGTGCAGCGAAGTTGCTGCCTGTAGTTTGCACTTGTCCAGCTGTTGTCCTCTCCTAAGAGAGGGAGGATCATGGAGCCTTCCTTGAACCCTGCTGACGTGTGGGTGCTGATGCGCGGCTGCGCCCTGCGGTCAGGGGACCTCACCCCTGACTCAGTGATCTCCCTCCCCACAGGTCTTTCCCCAGAAGAAAACCTGTCTGCTTCAGTCAGCAGCCAGCCTGCCCATCAAAAGGAGAACGTCCCACCACTGCTGGTGACCAGCAGCTCTGATCAGTTTCTGACAACCCCAGACGGTGATGAGAAGGACATAACACAGGAGAACTCAGAATTAAAACACAGATCCTCGAAGAAAGACTTGCTAGAAATAGACAGGTTCACAATTTGTGGAAACCGAATTGACTGACGCCTGTGGCTGTGTCCCGAGGCTGCTGGCCCTGGGCAACCTCTGTGTGCTGCCAGGACAGACAGAAGCTGAAAGTGGCACTTAAATATTTATTTAAAAACTTAAATTATTAACAGCAAGCAAATCTGAGTCTATTTCTTCCAATTGTGTGGTCTGGCTGAAGGTCAGATCACAGAACAGCGGTGACCTCGGCCTTGACTGTGGGCAGTGGGGCAACAGTGAAGCGTGGCTGGGCAGCAGCGGTGGCGGCGCTCCTGGCCCAGGCGGAGCGGCCGGAGTGGCCGGAGCGGCCCGAGCGGCCGGAGCGGCCAGAGGTCCTGGCTCAGCCTGGGCTTTGGCCCTGGGCCTCTTCAGTGTGAGGATGTATCTGGGAGGCTGTGGAGCTTCTGCCATGAATCACCTTTCCACTCATGCTGTTTCATAAGCAGTTTTAAAACTTTACTTCATCTGTCAAAGCATTAAAAAATAATTCAACATAAGATAAATGTTCTCACCACCAGAGTCATCCTTGAAGATATATCTGAGTTAATCAGAATAAAAGGCTACCTTAAACAAGACATAATGAATAGTAGCATTTCGTAGAAAATAAAAAAAAAGCCCTAAGCCAGTTCATTTATTTAAAAGGAAAAAAATTTAAGGTTGTTCACCACTGAGAAAATATTTTGTTATTTTTCAGTTTACTTTTTAAAGCAAAATGTGAGCTATGTGACATTTACTTGCAGCGGATAAAGTAGGAATTTCCTTATAGAAAAGTATTTCATAATTGAAAAAACAGAACAGTGTTAACTTTAAGGTATAGATAACTGGATTTGCTTAAAAATTAATTGCTTCATCAGTTACTGCTAAAGGATTGGATTTTGCATAGGCTGAGAAGTCGTCAGTGTAAAAAATTCAAAACTTACCTGGATTTTTAAGGTAAGTTTTAAATAGTCCAAGTGGAGTGGAAAACATCCTCTTTCCTGCGCATATAAAGTGCATTCCTCCTCCTCTGGACATCAGTGGGGGCCCCTGTGTCCCCCAGGGAGGTCTGTGTCCTGCACAGGGCGGGGACAGTGAACAACCTGTGTAGGTGAAGCTCGTGTGGAGGACACAGCGTTTGGAGTGTGCAGAGCCCACGGTCGGGGGCGCTGAGTGCAGGCGCCGCACGGCAGCCACGGGTGCTTTTGTTTTTGCCTGAGATGCAGATTCCACGTCCGCCGTGGCGCTGCTTCTCGGCTGCATCATAGGGCAAGGCATCTCCACCCCCTCTGATCCCGAGAATCCTGCCTTTCGATAGTTTGTTCCACTGCTGGCCTCAGACCTGTCCCAAAGGCAGTACTGGTGGATTTATTGCTCTTGGCATTTTGACTAGGCAGTTCACCCCGCATGAGAAAGTTACGGGCTTCTCTATGCAGAAGGCCAGTGGTAGATGTGGTCTATTTCCTGGGGAAAATATAAATCAAGCTTTAATGCTTTGGCTTGTTCATTTGAAATACAAAAGTGAATTTTAACATTTTGCACTAAAGAAATTTGAAGATTGATGTCAAAGAGGTTGTACAGAAATGCTTTGTGAAACCAGAAAATATTGTTAACCTAAAATGTAGTATTTTAATTGCTTTATATACAGTTCATCCCTCCCCCTTACCCCTAAATTTGAAACTACTCTTTTTCCATCTCCTTTTCACCAGCAAAAGGAACATTGTTCATGGTGAATAGGGGTGGTTTGGAGAAAGGTTTGCCAAACACAGCCCAGCTCAGAGCAACAACATGGTTAGGTATCTCTTTCAGTCCCGCTTGAATTATTATCCTGTTATTGTGCTGTCGTTTTCAGAAAATGTTCATTTCCTTCGCAGATGCTGTCGGGAGTGTGGGATGATACTCATTTCTTCTGTCATAATGGCATTCAGTACTAATTTTATAAGTGCATCTTGTGTGAATTCAATAAATTCAATTTTGTAATCTTTTTTAAAAAGGTCATTGAGTTTATTTTGGTTTACTGTTGTTTGGATGGCATAGATTTCCCACACCGTAATAAGAATTTATTCTTCACTTACAAATGAATGGAACTATCTTAACTTGAACTATTCTTTCGTTCTAAATGGTGGCAAAGCATTCGCTGTTGTCGGGTAGCCTGGGCCTTCATCATATATGTCTCAGTACCTCTCAGCACCAGTCTTTGCTTTCGCAAGTGTTTCGATGTATTTGGTACAGGGTCTCCCTACGCAGCCCCCACTCATAGTGATCCTCCTGCTTCAGTCTCCACAGTGCTGAGATTACAGGTGTGCGCCACCATGCCTGGTCTCCGAGGCTGGCACAGTGTGCCTGAGGGCAAGGCCAGTGAGGCCTGTGGTGCTGGGGATCAAACCCACATCCCTGTGCTTGCTTAAGCAGGCGCTTAGTTCGCTGAGCTATCTCGCCGGCCCTGCGCAGTCTCAAGTGTTTTGTGTGCCACATAATGCACTGTGCACATCTAAGAGCGGAGTTCCAAATGTCAGGTTTTATCAGCAGCGACTATGGCTGTGGTGGTGGGGGGGGGGTGGAGAGAAGCAGAAATGGGGGTGGGGCTCTTGACTAATTCTGAAGACCTGGAGAGGATGAGGGTGGGAGGTGGGAGGATGAGACTTTAGGCACGTTTGCTAGGGGCCGAGCTTGAAGGGCCGGCTCAGTGACACACAAGCAGCTGACTGGACACCCCCTTGTGTGGGCAGGAAAGGTAAAACGAAGTTGTATCAAGGGCTGGAGTGGGGAAGAAGGGGCAAGTGGTCACTGGGAAGATAAGCTGCTGTTTTGGGGATTCAGCCCTGTTGGATCAGGGCCATGATAACAGCATGTTTCAGTATTTTTTAAAAGAATTTGAAAAAAAAAAAATAAAAGAATTTGATTAAGGCACAACAGGAGTCAGACTCTCACTAGCTTTTCTTTCTGGATCAAAGTAGAAATTCCACATTCATGAGTTTGTCCAGACTGCCCTGGGGGCCTTTGTCCCCCAGCAGCCTGGGGACTTGCCCTAGGGGCCTCTTCAGAATCTGTCCCACCACCTCTGTTAACTCCACAGGAGGACACATGAGTTCAGAGTAATTTCAAATCACTCCATCTAGATATGTTTGAATTTCATGTGTTTATTTTCCCCCACAAAGGGGTTAAGCACCCCCTCTGTGGGGAACTGGAAGTGGCGATCAGCAGGGAGTGAGGCCCGGCCTTGCAGGACAGCCGGCCTTGCAGGACAGCCCCTGGCAGCCAGAACACAAGGTGTCCCCAGCCAGATGATCTCCCAGGCTTCTTCCAGCTCTAACTATAGCTCTGACATTTTTATGTAAAATTGATTCTTTTTCTCCTTGTTTGCCCAAAGTAAGATTCTGAGGCCAATTTACAGTGCTTCTATGAAGTAGAGAGAAACACTAAAGACTGCTGGCTGCCCACCAGGATACTCTGCTTTGCTGGACCAGCAGAGCGGCTCATGCGCCTCACAGTGTGGTCCTGGACCAGCCGCACCATCTCCTGGGAACAGGCTGGACCTGCCTGCCAATGTAGTTAACAGGGTGCACTAAGGGGAACCCTGGCCTGGAGCCCCACTCTCAAGATCTGGACCTCAGAATTGTAGGCTCAGCTGAGCATGTTTGCACAAGGTGTAATGCCAGCACTCAGGAGGCTGAGGGAGGAGGACTGTTGCAAATTCAAGACCAGCATGGGCTACAAAAGTGAACTCAAGGCAGCTTGAACTGCACAGCAAGCCTCTATCTCAAAAAAAAAAAAAAAAAAAAAAATTAATAAATATAATAAAAGATGGGCCCAAACAGTCATCTCTGTCTACGTTTTCTAAGGCAAAGAGCAAAGACTGTATAGACAAATAGAATTTGAGATTCAGGAATTTGCCAGTAGCTGGTTACATGTCATTGAAAGTCTGCATTTCATTGCTGAAGGTCAGGCAGGAGGATCGAGGCGGGACAGGGTGGGCACCAGGAGCTCCAGGACTTCCTCAAATCTCTGTGCTCCTCCTACTGTGTCCTCAGGGCAGCGGCCCCCTCCCCAGGTAGCAGAGCCTTTGAAATGAGTCCTACAGATAGCAGACAGTGGAGCAAGTGGCCACGAGTACTGCATGGACTTGTGGATGGACGCTACTTACTGCATGCTGCGATTGAGCATGGATGTTCTGTGCGAGACTCAGCCATCCATGCGGAGCAGGCCGGGCAGGACCCACTGCGAGCAGGTTCTGCTCGTGGTCTAGGAGCACAGATGACACAGCCACGCACTCTTGCAGTAACCTGTGCCGGGTGGGAGGTGAGAATGTGAGAAGGGCTTCCTTGCCCCTGTGGTCAGAGAAGGTCACTAGAGGTGATGTGGGGGGAGAGCTGAGCGAGGAGGAACCTTATCCTGTCAGAGACTTGCAAATGCAGAGCTCTCGAGCTGGGTGGGTCAGCAGCAGAGAGCAGTCTGAAGGGTCACAGCACCTGGGTGATGGGGGCAACTTGTAGGGTGCCGCTGGTCCAGGGACCAGGAGGACTGTGGATCACAAAGCACTGGGCGTGGACTCAGGACCAGTGAGGAGCCAACCAACTGGGCTCAGAAGTGGGACCATACCAGGCCCGTGCGGGAGCCTCCAGTCCAGCCTGGGCAGAGCTCAGGCCCCTGCGTGCTACGGAAGTGAGATAGGAGCCTGTACCCATCCATCCCTTCTTCAGCCCTAACACTGCCGAGGGGACAAGGCCCACTTCTGTCTGGTTTTGTTTCTTATCTGTTGATCAAAGTAGTGGGCACCCCACAAGTCTGCCCCTTCTGATCTGTTCCCCAGAGTCGTGCTGGCCCCTGCTCATGGGCTCTTAAGAGGATGGAAGGAATACGTCTGTGAGCCCGTGCCCAGAAGCCAAGACCCAAGGGCAGGGTTTGCTCCTCACAGGGAGCAGACACCTGGGGCCAGCAGCAGCTGCAGGCAAGAGGAAGCCACGTCGTGAATGTTCAGGGGCTGCCCGTCGTTGCAGCCAACTTTTCATCACAGTGGCGAACACTTGACATGCTCAGAAATGTAGAAAGAACAGAAAGGAAGAGACAAAAATCCTGTATGTGCATACACAGGCTAGCTCAGATGATCATACTGTGAGTTTCTGTTTCTTAAAGGTAGCAGTTCATACTTAATTTTTTTAGTCTTATCGATTTTACATGCTTTTGTCTGTAATCTCAGCAACTACCTTGAAGACAACAATGCGCAGTGTGACAGCCATTGTTGAGTACCTGTCTTGGTTATTTTTTTCTTAAATTGTGTGTGGTTTCTAATGTCTCATCTATTATTTTTCTATTCTTTTTTAAATAGAAGAAAATGTGCAAGTTGCAGTGGCCCCCACCAATAACCCCAGCCATGCAGGAGGCTGGGGCGGGATGATCAGGAGTTAGAGGCCAGACTGGGCAACTTAGCAAGAACCTGTCTCAAAAAAATAGGTCTAGGGGCATGGCCCAATTTTCAGAGCTTGCATAGCATGTGCAAATAAGGAGGAAAATGGGGGGGGGGGAAATGGAAGGAATGGTGGGGTGAAGGAGAGAGGAAAGGGGAGAGAAAGGAGAGGTAGCGGAGTCCCGCAGGCTTCAAGAGCACAGCCCAAGGACCTACAAGCCTCCTCCTAAGCCCCACCTCCTTCACGTTCCTCCTGATGCAGCCACCTAGGGACCCAGCCTTTAACACTTGGGCCTTTGGAGGTAATTGGAAATCCAACCGACAGCACCATCTTTACTTCAAAAACTACAGCAGGAAAGAACAGGACCTTCCCTTGTGATGTAGGTGACATAAATGCAGTGCCACTTCTCAAAAATACCAGTTCCAGGATCACCTAGGTCCTAGAATGGTAGAATTTTCACACTGAAGCAGCTCTAACAAGGCATCCAGCCTGTCTTCCGAAGCAGGCTTCGTGGACCCCACAGCCTGCTCAGGGTGCCCTCTGCCTCGCCTTGGAGTCAGACCTCTAGAATTAAAGAGTAATGCTTAAACCAAACTCACTGAGTGCCCACGCAAGCCATCACTCCAGAGCCATCTACCTCAGGCACAGCTTCCCGGAGAAGTTCCCACTTTATGGATGTGGAAGCTGAGGCTCCGGAGACTCTTAGCAAACTGGAAGCGACAGGCCGAATTCCCAACCCTGGCCCATCGGATCACAGAGCTGGTCCCTGATCGCTGTGTGACCTCCAGACCTCAGGATGGCCATAAACTTGAGCTGCCACCAATACACAGAACATTTTTTCTTAAATCATTTTCTAACAAGAGCCTGTACAGTTAACAGATTTTCCATTCCGTCTGCCTCCCTTCAGTTCACATTTTCCAGATGCTCATCTGATTCTAATTCTCCATACATTGGCTTTGCGGAGTGATATTTTTAGATTGGATTATGGGAGGAGGGCTCTGGTTTTCCGCTTGCACTGTTGAGTCATTGCTTCTTACCGAGAAGCCGCGGAGCACAAGGCCAAACAGCATGTACTTCTGTGATGCTCGGCACCTTTCTTGACATCTGGTTTTGTGTTGCGAGGTGTGCAGTGCAGAGAGGGCCGCGGGAGTCCATGGAGCAGCCACGAAGCTGAACCCCAGTATTCTGACCCTTGGAGCGCAGGGCGGGGGGAGAGCGCGCCCCTCCACAGGTCAGCTCATGCTTGGTAATCAGGGCGGCCAGTGCACAGGTCGAATGTGCCTGCCCGGCTGTCTCACTGCTGAGGAGAAGAGGGCGGGGCGAGCAACCCTTCCCTGACTCCGACAGTGCAAATACCACACACGCTGAAGGCAGTTATTAGTTCAGATTCTCAAGTA
This sequence comes from Capromys pilorides, assembly GCA_004027915.1. Lineage (NCBI taxonomy): Eukaryota > Metazoa > Chordata > Mammalia > Rodentia > Capromyidae > Capromys > Capromys pilorides. The sequence continues at coordinate 14,460 of PVKN010003751.1, read as the reverse complement.
ATAAGCAGGTGCTATGGAAGAGTCAGTGATGGGTAAGGAACAGTGTGGGCAGAAGGAGGAGCACACATCCCTGCCCCCCTAACATGGCGCATGCACCCTCACACCTTCTGATACTTGACCCACAGGTGCAGGTGTCCACATGCAAACGTATTTCCATGGGATACTATAGCTTGTAAGACTATTTCTTTTGCATGTGCTGAGCATTCTTCTAAATGCATCATTCAGAATATTTTCAGTAGCTGCATAAAATTCCATGTGTGGCCAGATAGTAATTTGTGCCATCATTTCTTTACATTTTGGCATTTGTTCACTTCCGTAGGATGCATTCCTGCAGCTAGAATGTCTTGGACAAGGGCTGCTGCTGATTGTAGGCGTGTGCTGTTTGCCCTCCAGAAGTAACTAGCCCAGTGTGCTATCGGCCCACCTACTGGCCCTCGATGCCCTGTGTCCTCTGGGTTTCTGCTAAATGTCCAGGTGTTTGAAAGGAGGTGGTAGTTAGTTATAAGGTCATGATTAAATATTTTAATATCAATATGAGCAGCTTTTCATTTCCTCCACATCACTTTGTGATGCATTTGTACCTTTAATTTTTCTTTCTGGCATTAATGTTTTTCTGAATGGCTATAAAAGTATTTAATAAATGAGGGTTCAAGCGATCCTTTAGGGTATTCAAATGAATTCCTAAGAAGGCAGCGTTTTTGACCCCACTGAAATGAGGCAGGCCCTCCGTGGGAGCTGGATGTCCCCTGGCACTCTCGCACTGCGCTGCCTGTGAGAACGAGATTGGGGTGCCTTTGGGGTGGTGTGACGCTGATTCTGCAGCCTATGGAGAGAGAAGGTTAGCATTTGGTGAGAAGCCCAAAGGGGACTCAGGACCCGTCCCTTCTGCAGCTTAACTGAGCAAAGACTGCTTTAAGGGAAGAAATAACAAATCCTGTGCAAGGGCTTCCCATTTGAACTTAGAGAAATTGATTTCCAGTCCCCTGTTTTAGGCCTTTGCTTGCTTGTTCTCTCTTTCTTTTCCTTTCTATCTTTTTCTTTTTATTGTTTAAATTTTTTTTGAGGCAGGGTCTCACTGTGTAGCCCAGGTTGGCCTTGAACTCACCACAATCTTCCTGCCTTGGCCCCACGCCACTCCACCCCCAGTGCTGGGATCACAGCCCTGGCCAGCCTGGGCTTTCTTGCTTCTGAATTAAGAATTAATGCTCTGAGATGAAGTAGCCAATCCATTTCCTCAGGGCTCTCTCATCTTTCCTTCTATGGGAATGTCCGTTTCCCTGCTCTTTTTCCTTTCCCCTCTTCCAGTTAATAACCTCTCGGAGCTCCTCAGGCACCTTTTATGATTTTTGGGGCAGATGTTTCCGATTTTAGTATATGTGCTGCCGAAGCAAGTACAGGGGGGCAGATGTTTCCGAAAAGTTGGAAACATGACACCATCCTGTGGTGTCCTCTGACCCTCAGTCTTTCTCCCTAGTGATCCTGATGGAGAACTGGACCCTAATTCACATTCTTTTGGGCAGTCTCAAAAATCTATTTTCTAAGAAACAATATGCATGTTGGGAAACCTGCCCTCCTTTTTGCAAAGCAAAGCTATTTTCTGGAAGGCTGTAGGAGAGTGAGACAAACACGGGTTTAGGAGTCACAAAAAACTGAATGGATGGGGGCCTCCCTCCACCCCCACCAAGAGGCTTGGCCTAGCAGCTCCCGCCCCCCATTGGTTCTCCCCTATGCATATGATGCAAGTAGTATGGAGCATTGCATATTAAAGAAATAATGAAAAGTATTTTAGCAGACAATGCTTGCTTCCTCCGCTCTTTATAGTCTAAGGGATAAGTGATCTCACGTTTCAACCACTTTGCCAAATCCACCCAGCATCATTTACCTGCATGGTGCGAAGTAATGAGATAGGCAAGAGCCTCTCAGATCCCTCCTCGCCTGCAGCACAACATCGGTCACATTGGCTGCAGGCACGGTGGCCCAACTTGCTCCAGGGAGGGCTGGAAAATGGACGCAGAAGAGCCCATGACTGGCCTGGAGCAGTGCTTTGCAAAATGTTGCACTGCCGTCCCTAACAGGAAGTAGGGATGCATCAAAACCCAGAGTATTCACGTGGTTATAACCAAAAGTAACCTGGGAGAAACCGATACTTGCCTTCCCTGATGTATCTGAATGTGTTTTATTTGTATTTCTTTTTTAAACTGTGGATGGTAGCAAACTATGTTGATTTCACACTCTGGGGAGGGAGTGCAACCGGAAAACCCCTGCCAGGAGCACAGCGGCCGACACCCTCAGGACTCCAGTAGCCAAGGCTCCAGGGAGGGAGCTGCTGGTAGCCGCAGAACAGCGCCTCACTGGCAGTGTTTTGGGAGGAGAGGGCATGGCTTGTCCCTCGCCCTTTTCTCCTCTCCTCAGTGCCCTGGGTCCACCTGCCTTAGTGTCCCTGATGGTTATTTAGTGGTCTCTCCTCCAGGCTGTTGAAAAGGACATTAAGTGGGCTGGTAGGTTAGCTCAGCGGACTAAGTGCTTCCTTAGGCAAGCGCAGGGACCAGGGTTCAATCCCCAGCACTGGTATGTTGTGCCAGCTCTGCCCCAAGGTGCAGTGACCCGGTCCCCAAGACTAGATTTGGTGGTGCACACCTATAATCCCAGAGCTGGAGGAGCTGAAACCAGGAGGATCACTAGGGGTCCAAGCTGCATAATGAGGCCCTGTAGCAAATACATGGGACAAAAAGGACATACGGGGAGCTGTGTCGTCAGCCATGGTCCCCTTCCCAGCTCCTGTCATGTTACTGCTGCACTCTCTTTGAAGGGTGCCAAGATCAGGGAGACGGAGAGGGACGTGGGCTCATTATTAATATCTCCACTTTTTTCCCAAACCCCAATTAGCTGTAGCAAGCATGGTGAGTTTTCCAGAAGATTCTCAGTCCTCTTTCCCAGGGAATCCCCCAGCTCCTCACTGAGTGGCAGCCAGGAGAGCTGGCTCTCTCCTCCCCTGGACCAATCGCAGGCCTTCAGCTGGGCCTATCAGCAGGCCTGAGTTTGAAGCAATTGCAGGCTTGTGTGAGACCAGCCCCAGACCTGCTGCCACTATAGATGCGGCACCCCCCACCGACTTCTCCGGTGAGCCAAGGAAGGCTCGCCCCGGTGTGCTGATCGGCAAGGGCAGCCCAGGCCGCGCTAAAGTACTCGCCTTGGTGGTCCTCTAAACCTGCTCACGATTTACTTCCTGGGTAAATCATTGGGCTTCCTATAAATCCACTCACCATCGTTACCCTGAGTAGTTCCCATACAACAGTCATCTCAAAAGACAGAGCGGCACACCCTGAGGACTGTTAGCCCTGAAGGGCCCAGGAGACCAGCAGCCAGGGAAGACCAGTGGCAGAGACCAGTGCCCTGCAGAGCTGAGTGACGGTGTCCCACACAAGCCAGCGCTGGATGCCGGTGGCATCCAGCATTGTCCAGTGTCATCTGGTGACATCAGGACTTCAAACAGAGCTGTGTTTTGCTAATTCATGATTTCCATCTGAACTGAGCAAAAGAACCCTCAACTGATGGGCACCAACGCCAAGCGAAGCCAACCTGGAGCCCTAAAGCAGGACAAGTGTACAGAGACTTAGACGGTGTGCTGGAGGCAGGTGCACCCGGCCCAGGGACCCCAAGCCTTGGGGTCCCTGTAGGCAGGAGACCGGGCTGGGATGGTTACGGGAGCTCTCCCGCCAAGGAGGGCCTTGCTGGTGCGGGAGAGCCCTGTGGGAGCACTGGCCCTGCCCAGGGGTTTTCAGAGCCCAAGTCACCTTCCATCCTGGGTTCATCCATCCCATGACAGACTGGCCCACCCAGGGCTCTCCGCTAGGACCCACACTGTTTCTGCAGGTGTGTTTCATTACGGTGGCTCTGTTCTCTTCCTCTCCTGTAGGAAAAATTTCCCCAGGGGCTTCTCAAACACACAAATGTTCTCCCACAATCCTGTTTAAATTCACTGCAGCAACTTCCTCCAATGGCCTTAGACAGCAGTGCCAGGTGGAACGGTGGCTCGCACCTTGCCATGTGCATGGACACAGCCCCGGACGCAGCATGCAGCAGCTGCTAGTCCCCCTCATCAATGTTACCCAGAGGTGGCGGACACAGAACTCACAGGTGAAGTGGCCCCCACTGGCCCGGAGAGGCCCTCGGTCTCCTCTGTGTTCAGAAGGTCGGCACCTATGCGCCTCCTCCTCCCCTTTGGAGCCGTGCTTCACCCACAGGTTTCCTCGCCTCTCCTCTCACTTGTTTTAACAGAAGCAGCCCCAGAGGCTGCTGCCAGTGTGGAGTGTCAGCTTCCTTTGTCACAAAGGTGGTGTCCAGGGCTCAGTGCACAGGAAAGAGGCCCCAGGCCCACAATACCTGTGTGACTGAACGGCTCTGGTAGGGGAGAACTTGTTTCACCGATCGTTGTGGGTGTTGCAGAAGTTTGTCCTGTCAAGCCGTGAGCACAGACTCTTACTGAAGGGGAACCCAGCTCACTGATTGCTGTGTTTGCATTTGCTCAGCACACCAAGGAGGAGAACCCTGAAGCATTACTCTCCCTCGCTGCATTAATAAGGTGAGGTCATCCGAGGGCTGCTCGCAGTGATGTGTCTGTAAGCCCAGCTACTCAAGAGGCTGAGGCAGGAGGGTCCCTTGAGCTCTGGAATTTGAGGTCTGCCCGAGCAACATAATAAGACTCTGCCCGAAAACAAACAAACAAATAAACAGCTGCCATCTCAACTTCACCTTGTGTGGATGGGAATGTGGATGGGAACGATGCATTCATTTCCTTATGTTTCCACAAAGCTTTATTGGATTTCACTGGCCAATAGGTACTCAACCAACAAAGAAACATGACCTCCATTCCCTGGGATGGTAGGGGTCCCCAGACCAGGGGCTGAGAGAAAAGATCAAGACGTGGGATTGATAGACCCTGCATTCTGGCAGCCTACGGCTTGCTGAACTTTGTTATTAGGGATTATTGTTTCCTAGATGAAATAAGTTTAAGTATTTGCATTTTTCAGGGCAGCGGAACCAGGTGGAAGCTGAGCTGGTTTGTGCTGGGTCACACGTCACACTAGTGACAGAGGCAAGACGTACAAACAGGTCTCTGACCCACAGCTCCGGGCCACCCTCCCCCACCACCTGAGTGTGGCAAGCTGCTGTCATGATCAAGTTTCTGTAGTTTTCTAATTAAGTGGAAATAATTATCTGTGTCATTTTAATGGAGGTGGCTGATCATTATGTAGTGTTTCCCTCCACTTTGAGAAAGTTCTTCTGTTTCCAGCTAATCAGGCCACAGGACATCCCTGTGGCAAGCAGGCGACCCCATTGGGAAGTCAGAGGCTCCATCTCAGGGCACAGGAGCAGCATCCTCCCTGGGAGCTAGAATCTTCTCCCCGGCTCTCACACATAGAGCCCAACCCTTGCATTTGTGTGTGGAGGGGATCAGGACCCAGTGTGCTCAGTGGACAAGACCAGCAGAGGAAAAGAGAACCATAGAATCCTCTTCTCCTACGGGCCCTGCAGACGCGTGACCATCACCAGGTTCCACACTGGGGTGCAGGGCAAAGAAACGATTTCTGTGGATGGCGCACTGTGCCAGGCAGAGGGCTGAGTGCTGCCCACATGCTCCTTTAATACTCACACCCAGGGCTATCTTGTCCCAGGCTGGTAACCCAAGACCTGAGCTCCAGGGAGCCCAGAGAACCCCACAAGATCGCTGAGACGTTGAAGAGGAGATTTGCACCCAGTTTGCCTGATGCCAAAGACCACCTCGCTGCAGCAGACCAAAGTATGGCCGTGTGGTTCCCTTAGGGTGTGAGACAGCAATCTCAAATGGGGCAAGGGCCAAGCCTAAGTGTGGGTCATCAAGGAGCCCTGGCCAGCTCACATGCAGCTGCCTGCAGAAGCGGATGTAGAGTTCTTGGGAAAATCTTGGTGTTTTCCAGGTTTGGTTTCTCCAGGTTTGAGATCCAATTTTCATCATGTGTAGATGGAGCATATTTTACTCAGAGCAGGCCAGGCTTGGTTGCTTCCCAGTAACTGGTGCAAGATTCAGTCAGTGATCTCTCAGTGAAACTGAGCCAGATTCAGGGCCCTACTCTCTGCCATGCATGTCCTGGATGTCCAGCGACAGTCAGATGACATGGCACACAGTGGTCCAAAGAGGGTGAGTTTGTAATCTGAACCTGGAACACCTGGAAAAGGGATTCTGTGGGGATGAGAAGCAAGACCTTGGGCTCCTTCCTCCACATGCACCGTCCACATGGCCACCTGCACCTGCAAGGGTCAGAAAATGCGAGAAGCAGCGAATGACTTCCCAGTACCAGTGGCCATGGGGGCCTGAGGACAGTCCCTTGGCAGAGACACTGGAGGGATCAGCATGGACGCATCAGTCTGGGGTCTATGTGGGGGACATCAGCACACCTGGATGTTGTCTAGAAAGACCCCCTTGGGGGGCCTGGGGTCATAAAGAGCCGAGCAGGCTGTCGGGAGACTGCATTAGCTCCTCCAAGCCCTGTTTCACAGACCTCTGATACATCCAGTTGTGGAAGGCCCAGTTAGGCGGCTCTGTGCTCTGACCTATAGCAGGGGTCCCCAGGCTCCTCTGCCAAGGTTCCTCAGAGCTGCTGCAGGAGGTGGGGAGGGTTCTGGGTCCTGGGAACAAGGAGCGGTGGCCCAGGGCACAGGAGGGAGCAGCAGCAGGTTCTCCTGGCCATCAGCAGTTACCAGGAGCTGCTCCGCTAGTGTCAGCGTGCTGGGTGGTGGTTCTCCGGGGCACCACGGGCTGGGCTTGCTCTAGGAGGACACCCGGATGGATGGCTGAGTGCCTCCATGTGCTGCAGCCACTCCGAGGGCACGGCCAGGGCTGAGGCTGCTCTGACCAGCGGGTACTTGTGTCTTTGGGCTAAGAAGTAGATTACATCTCTCTCTCAGTCCTGAATATCATCTTATTAGAGAAAGAATTATATTGATTTAACTATTGTTTTATTTTATTTTATTTTTTAATGTATTTAGTTGTTGGAGGGTCTCACTCTGAAGTTCAGATTCACAGTGCTCCTCCCGCTGTCAGCCTCCCCAGTGCTGGGATTACAGGTGTGCGCCACTACTCCTGGGCTCTATGGCCGGCTCAGCCTGCCCCAGGGCCAGAGATGGTGTGCAATGTGGTGCCAAGAATTGAACCGCAGTCCCTGCACTTGCTTAAGCAGGTGCTTTAGTCCACTGAGCTATCTTGTGGCCCCATATTGATTTAAACCAACTGAAAACTAGTCTCCTCCTCTAGGCCACCAGTTATGTGTGGTTCAGATCAAGATCCTCCCTTCAAAGTCTCTTGTGTTTGGAAGCGAGGTTTGCAGGAGGTGGTTGAATGCAGGGGTGCTGGAGTCCTCAGGAGACTCACTTCATGACAAGCTTGCGGGTAACTGTGCTGTTGGATGGGGGAGGCTGGCTGAAAGGAATGCGTCGCTGGGGCTGGGCCTGGGGTGCTGTGGCAGCCCCATCTGTGTCCAGGCTGCCCATAGGTGATCGTATTTCCTCAACCATTTCTAGTCAGCCAACAGTGGCCTGAGACACATTCAACCTCTCCCTGTTAAAGCTGTGGGTGTCAGGTGTGTTGTCCCAGAGACTGGAAAGGTGGCTAGTGCATTGCCCTTCCATGTCCAAGGGTCCTCGCTGGGAGCCCCACTTGATTTTAGTCTTAAAATAATCAATAAGGGAATCATGAAAATTGCTACTTTAAAATTTTAAAAATCATAAGGTATGAAAATATTTGAAAGTTAAATTACACATGGAGCATTTCTTTTTTTTTTTTTTTTTAATTTATTTGGTACAGGGTCTACAGGGTCTCACTGTATAGATTGGACTTGTAGTGATTCTCCTGTTTACAGCTTCCCAAGCACTGGGATTACAGGCGCGCACCACCACGTCCAGTCGCTATTGCTATCTCAGTGCACCCCAGGGGAGGGGCCTGCTCGGCACGCCCAGGATGGAACCCTGGTCCCTGTGCCTGCCTAAGCAGGCGCTTTAGTCCTCTGAGCTATCTGGCCGGCTCAAGCATTTCCATATAAATCAATAAGTAGAAAAGCTCACTAGAAGAGAAGAAAGGAAAGCTCAGAAGTGAGTCCTGAAAGCACCAAGGCATGCAGCCAATAAAAAGAAAATATACAATATCGCAAGTGATTTAAAAATTACTAACAGAGTCAGGCATGTGCTGCATGCTCTGGGGAGGGTGAGGCAAGCGGACGGTGAGCCTGGCCTGGGCAACTCCGTGACTGATAAGGTGGACATCGGAAGTGTCCCTCAAAGCCTCATGCTCCCAGGCAGTGAGCAGGTCAGGGGTGTGCAGCACTACCCTGCCTCCCCACCCTAAGGCCAGCCAACCACGCACTGAAACTGCGTGGACTTTGCACTAAAGCAAACCTCACGGCGTTTAACTCGTGCGCGTCAGGTTTTGTTTTGGCCTGGCAATGAGAACATAAGGGAGGCGACGTAGCAAGTCATGTGTGAACCTGTTTCAAAATTAAATAAATAAGCAACCAAGTAAATAAAACCGGGATGTAGCTCAGTGCAGAGACTCTTAGTTTCATCCTTAGTGCCACAAGAAAAAGTTACTAATCAAAAGAACAGGAAGAAACATGAAATGAGTCTAGCCTGGGCGTAGTCTCCTGCGCTTCTGTTGAAGGCTATACAATGGTACGATGATACACTCGAGTAGCTCTCAAGCCCTAGAAAATACACCTAAGTTTGTTTGCAGCTTTTGCTGTCAATCTTAGGTAAGTCAGTGAAATGGGATTAATGATAGCACCTGCCTCCCTGCACCTGCTGGACCTCAGCTGAGGTAGGCCTGTCAGGGACTTGGTTCAGCTCCTCACCGTTACTACGCACTCGAGCAACATTCACTGTGTCATTGTCATGAGGAATTTTTGCTCAGGACTTGTGATGTTTTTCACAGTGCTCTTTACCATCACATAAGTACAATAATATCTACAAATGTGGAGTGTTAAATTATAATTCATTCACACAGTGGATTTCCATGCAGATATTTTAAAGTCTAGTCAAATCTTACACTCCGTGGATGTGTGAAGAAACAGGCTAGAAGGCTATAGTATGAAAATACTTAAACTACTTCTCCAAAAAGGAAAAGCTGGAGCCAGGCAGATAGCTCAGGGGCACAACTGCCTGCCTGGGAAGTGCAAGGTCCTGAGTTTGATCCCCAGTTCCACAAAAAAAAAGGAAAAGCTTTACAAAGACAAAAAGAACACCAGCCAACAGGTTGAGTGAGTGTGTGTATGTGTGTGTGTGTGTGTGTGTGTGTGTATGTGTATGTGTGTGTGTGTGTACAGTCAGGACACCAAGAAATTGATTTGCTATTTTCTTAAAAATAGGCTTCTTAAAAGATTCCTTTTAATTTCCCATCCCAAAGTGAGCATAGGACACCAAGCGTTTTCTCACATCCTCTTTCCTTACACACATCTTACCACTCCTGCCAGCACCGTCCCGCTCTGGAGAGGCGCATTTTTTTTTTTAAACTACCATACAGTCAGTCAATGGATATGTTGGTGCGTTCTTATCATTCACCCGAAGTCCGTAGTTCCATTAGGTTCACTCTTAAAAAGTTGCATGTGCTTGAGAAATGGTGATGACCAAGCTGAAGAACATAGCTGGCCTGAACTTAGGATTCAGAGCAAGACCTCTGTCATGCTTTGTGTCTAGTTGCCCCTCCCCCGAAAGCCTCTTGCAGTCGTGGTGGGGACTTCTAGAGTTTGAGATTAACTCATGACCTACTGGAATTATGGGTCTTAGTACTGCTGGGATTATGGGTGTGTGTACTTCCCTCAGCCTGGGGTGGAAAGCCTCTGTTGCCATTGTTGCTGCTACTCCGCCCTTGGCTGCTCTTGCTCTTTGCCGCCACATGAACTGCTGCTCTCTGCATTGTGCCTCTCTGCCTTGGATCCAGCTGAGTATGGACTGAAACCGCCAGTGACTGTGAGCTAAGTAAACCTTTGCTTCCTTCAATTTGGGTGTCGGATATTTGTCCCAGCAACGGGAGAAGAGGAACTGAGATGACCCCCCTGGGATAGCTCAGATGGAAAGTCTGACTCAGATGGACCCAGCGGGGTTTCATGGACAGGCTTGTGCATGCAGAGAGCAAGGGGTTGGCACAGCGAGCCTAGCCGAGTGGCACCGGCCCTATGGCGATGGCTGACACAGCAGCAGCAAGTGTCCTGCTGTGCCAGGTGAGCGGTGACTTCGCTGGGCAGGTGGGCAGGTGCACCATGCCTGCTGGCAGGCTGGGTGGCAACGTATGTGAGAATAGTGTTTTGGTTCTCAGGCACTGGGAAGAGCCACCCTGGGAACTTGGGCAGCAGGAAGCGGAGGGGAATCAGACCTATCAGAATGTCCTCTGGCTTCTGACAAATACACATACAGAGAATGACATGCATGCATGCATGCATCTTTAAAGCAGCCCACGACATACTTTCATTGCCCTAACCATGTCTACAGCCCACCTGCTCATCCTTCCCTCCCCCAGTCCCTAGCAACACTGATCCTTCTCCTGCCCCATGATTTTGCCATCTCCAAAGTGGCACAAGCTTGAATCATGGACTCTGTAGCCTCTTCAAACTTCTTTCACTTTGCAATATTCATTGAAGGCCCATCCATGTCTGTTCATGGCTTGATTTCATCTTAGTGCTAAATAATAAGTAATAGTTCATATGCTGCGTGTACCACTGTATATACATTTGTCAACTAAAAGACAGTTTGTTTGACAACTGGGAAGAAAGCTGCCAAAACATCCACATAAAAGTTTGTGTGACACAGGACTCACCTGCCAGCCACCGTCCGTGGTTCGTGCCTGGGTACACGACGGGATCTGGCTGTGCTGACTTCACCCTGCTCACAGAGGAGGCCGGCTGGGACTCAGCCTTCCTACTTGGACTCCCCTGAGTGCGCTATCAAAACAAACCATGAATCCACAGGCTCTCTGAGCGCCTTCCAGGAGCAAAGGTGCACAGGAACACTGCTCTGGGGGCTAGGGGTGAGGTGAGCACAGGGAGGCCCTCCTGCTGCTCCCTGAGGCCCTGGCCTCACCCCACAGCCTGGGCCACCCCTGGCTGCCTCCTCTGGACATGGCAACAGAAGCTCTACACGAGGGCTGAAACTCCCCTCCAGGGTTTGTTTTGTGGCCCTAAGGACCAAAGCCAGGGCCTCAGACCTTGAATACATTCTCAGTCTTCTGTTTCTGGTTTTGAGGCAGCTCTTGCTAAGTCACTGAGTTGCCCAGGCTGGTCTCTGGCTTGGGCTGTTTCTGCCTCAGCCTTCCAGGATGCTGGAGTTACAGGCCCAAGCCCAGCCTTGCAGGCCTCACAGTGATGTCTCTGGGCTTCCGGCACCGCCCGGCTCTTGCTTCCAGGGTCAGACACACTGGGTGCAAAGCCTACTGTCTGTTCTCTGCTAAACTCCTCACCTCTTAAGCTTTGGAACCTCTATAAAACCAACATAAGGGACCTGGGAAACGACTCCACGGCACAGCACCTGTCTGGCAAGCACAAGGTCTTGAGTTCGATTCCTGATACCAAAACAAAACTGAGACAAGTACTCTGGGAAGGAGACTGAACAGGAAGACTCTAACTTTAAGCCCAGCCTAGCCTGGGCAACTTAAGGGACTGAGGAAAACCCTGCTTCAGAATAAATAAATGTAAAAAAGACAAGTAGCTCAGTGTGAAAGCCCTGGATTCAATCTCCAGTGCCACAAAAATAAAACAAAACAAGCCTGAAATGAACCCCAGCCTCACCATGCTGCTGAGGGTTTCCGCCACACAGCCGGGCCTCTGCTCTCTTCTCTGGCACTTTTCCTCCTGTCTTGGTCGTGGCTCATGTGGAACTGAGCTGCCCTCTCTGGATTTGGGGTTTACCTTTGCTTTGGGCCTCGCACTGCTGTGTCTCTAGGCTGGTGCATGAGCTAGAGCTATAAGTGCTTCCAGGGGAGGCTAGACACGCCGTGGAGCTTCCCTGGCCCCCATGAAGGCAGAGCCCTCAGGAAGACCCAAGGTTCTGAAAGCTCCAGTTAAACCCAGTGCTCCAACATTGGCTAGCATGGGCAGGACTGTGCCCACGGGTACCGCATGCATGTTCCCAACCTCAGAGGTCTCCTCCACTCAGGTCACATGGGCTGTTTTTCTTGTTAAGTCTAATAGTATGACTATTGTACATGTTGCCCCATTGACAAATTTCAAAGCAATACTAAGCACTGCAGCAGCGGGGTCTCCCTGCTCTTCATGCTGCAGGCAGCTTTATTTTACGCTTCCCACCCTAGGGGTTTCTGTGTCCCCCCTTTTCTGATCCCTAGAGACCCCATCCTTACCCAGGTGGTCAGCTCCACCTAGTGAAGAATCTCTCCTTACTTAAGGCATGTCTTCCTAGATGGCACTGTTAAGCCAGTTGGTCTCTGGAGCAGCAGGAATCGCTCCCTCCTCACATGGGCGCACCTTCCTGTTGGTGTGCCTGAAGCTTTGACATCTGGCCCTTTTAGCCCCAGCTGATGGATGGGAGAGCAAAAGTTGTGCCTTCCTTCCACAGGCTGAGCAAACAACCCAGCGCCCGCCCCTCCCCCTCCTCTGGCTGCCCCACTCTGGGCCACTATCCTGCCATAACTGCCCCAAGGTCAGGCTCCAGGGTATCAAACATGCAGCCTAGGGCCCCAGACTTCACTCAAGTCACTGGAGCCAATCCTAAGCCTGCCCATAGCTTTAGGTCCAGCAGAATGCATGTTCAGGCTGTAGTACTCCTCCCTCCCTCCCTCAGTCTCGACCCCCACCCTGTGCAGTCTCAGAACGGTCCCTACCTGGCACTCCATGCCTAGATGCCCAGGGACCTGTAGGCATAATAGACTTCCTCCCTTGTGACAGGTGTATCTGTAGCTTTTCAGACTGGGAAGAATGAGCCCAGATTTCAGAGGTTCACACTAGGGCTCCACCCCCCCAATAGCAATCAGATGATTTTCTTAATACCCATTTCACTTGACTAAGTCACTTTTTAATCTAAAAACCAAAGAAGGCTCTCCTGCCTGCAGCCCCCTCTGACCTTGGCGCAGCTCAACCCCGGCTGTGCCCCAGGCTACACAGGCAAACCCAGCGCAGCTCACCTCCACCACCAGCCCTCAGCCTGGAAGCCTGCTCGGTAGATGCTGGTGTTGGCAGCTGGCTCCACAGTCCCAGCGGGACAGAGCACTTCCCCAGCCACAGCATGCTGCTCAGGCAGTTGAGTGACCTGTGCTGGCCAACGTCCAGAAAAGCTACTGCCTGAACAAGTGTTTCAAAATGCCTTGAGACCGGGGTCATTTCCTTTGGTGATCTGAGCTTCAGGTTAGGTTTTAGTAAAAACAAGACTCTGTGATTTCAGTGAAGCTGAGGAGAACGTTTTTCCACTGAGGGAAAAGCCCAGGGGATGCTGGGAAATTCAAGATGGCTTCCTCCTGTCCCCTACTTCTGCCATTTCTACCTGTGTGCTGTTTCTTGTGAGTTCTTTCCTATTCTTTGCTCTTTAAGACATCCTCCCCACCCACAGTTTGGTCCTAAGAAAATTTTGGACTTTTTCAATAAAAAACTTCAAGTCTAACCATGCCTCTCAGATTTCTCTTTTCTTCTCGCACCCTTTCCAAAGTGTTTTCTTGCCAATAGCTCAGACAGGACAGAAGGAATGAGATATGGTATGTCTTCTAGCCCAGCCCTCTCGTATGCCCTGATGTGTCTGGCTGCTCTGGAGCAGGGGGACAGGTAACCAGAAGGGAAGATGAGATAAGAAGTCTTGTCCGGCTCCTTCTGGAGCATCTGGCCTTGGCTTCCTGCTGAGTGGCAGGGGCCTGAAACTGGCCCTTGGGTTTGCCAGGCCTCCCATCACAATATACTACAAACCAGGCAGCTCATAGTAGCAGCAACTTGCTTTCCCACATTTTGGAAGCCAGAGGTCCAAAGTCAAGGTGTCAGAGGCTCAGCTCCCTGGGGCCCCAGGTGCCTTCCTTGCCTCTACTGGATTCCAGGACATGGTAGCTTTCCTCAGTGCTCCCGGGGAATGCTGTCCTCTCTGCTTCCACGCCCGAAGGTCCTCTTCTCACAAGGTCTGGACCTACCTTGCCCTAGTGTGACCACACAGTCACACAATGACATCAGCCACAACCCCATCCCAAACTGGTCACATTGCCAGGTGCCAAGGCATTATATTTCAGGGACACAAGTGAATCTATAACAACTGTCTGTCCTGCCTGTCTCTGTCTCTGTCTCTGTCTCTGTCTCTGTCTCTGTCTCTCTCTCTCTCTCTCTCTCTCTCTCTCTCTGCTTTTGGGGTTTTTTCACAGACATCTCACTACCCACATTTCTGCTTTTGTCACCTATCACATGGTGGCATGGGAAACACTCGGTGTCACCTCTTCTGGCTCCTTCTCACCTCTTCATC
>PVKN010003750.1:0-36005 GCA_004027915.1 Capromys pilorides | reverse complement strand
AAAGGATTACGTTACAGAATAGCTTGTTTTCCTTATAGGAATCTTAGTTCTACTTTTCCCTAAATAACAACAAAGGGCTGGGAAAAACCCGGATATAGAGGGTTAAAAAAGGTAACAGATAAAGGTAAACAACTGTTATTATTTTAAAAGCCTGTCACCTGGGTCATGGCATTCATCCTGTAGAATCACTGCACCAAGACAGCACCTACAAAGGTGCAAAACCCTGTCTCTGTTCCCAACCCACATTTCACCACACAGAGCAGTAACAATTGCCCTCATCCCACCTTCCCAAAGGACTATGATGCACGTGACCCAGCACAATGGATAAAAGATACCATCAGTCTGGACCTGCTAAACAAGATCTCTTGGATAGGTGCTGTCTGCTCCAGGTCAGATGCCCCATATCATTTCAAGCCACTTTGATCTAAGTCTACACTCAGCGTGGATGGAATGAAAGGAGAACCAAAACCAGAACTCAAGAACATTTCAGCCTGCAACACTTGTACAGAATGCATCAGTGCCCTGCAGCCCTTTAGTCTCTTGCCTGTATCCAAGTGCCTTCACCGGGCATTGTCAACTGGAGCAGTGAAGGATCCACTTCAGCAGTCAATGCCAGAGCAAAGGGTCAGTTGATCAGTATCCTCTACCCCCTTCCCCAGAAAGGAAAAGTCTAAGCCTGAAGGAGTCTCTGAGGGCCCTCAGGTACTGAGAAAAGGTCAGGTGAAACCTGTCCCCAAGGCGTGACTAGCTCTATATGACCTTGGGCAAAGAAACATCATTTAAAACAAAAAACAAAAAAATCCTTAATGGTTTCTGAGCAAAGGTAAGACAGCAGTATAAAAAGAAATACTCTTAATTCTTTGTATAAATGAAGAAAGTGTAACCTGATGGTCTATTCCAGATTACCACTCAGAAGGGGGCACTGTTTACAAATCCATCGGTGGGGGTGGGACCTTGTACAGACAACGATAGTCAAAGTAAGAAAATGGCACCATTTTGCCAGCAGCTCACCTGCTCCACTGCCTCATTCCCAAAGCCCAACGGAACAACTTTGTCACAGTAATTAAAAGCCACCTTACTCTCCAGGAGAGAGCCTGCAGTTACATAATGGTCTTGTGACTACAAAGCCACGATTCTTCGCCCCTGGCCCCTGGCCCCTGGCCCCTCCAGCAATGGAGAGGGGTTAAGGCCAGCCCTAATTACCCCTGTCCAAGGTGCCAGTGAAAAAAGAATAGAGATGCCCAGACTAGTCCCTCCCTCTTGGGGGGAAAAAAAACCTGAGCCTCGGGATACAAGGACAGCCAGAGGGCCCCCAGGCAGTCGCCTCGGTCACGAGCCCTTTGAAAAGCGAAAAGAGGCACTCCAGGGCAGCTCCCATCCTTTCTCTCGTTTTGCGACCAAAACAGAAAAAAAGGACAAGCCTCTGAATGAGTCCTTCCCATTCGCAAACACAGAAATGCTCTCATTTTATCCCTCCAGGTCTCCAAGGGGACGGTACCCTGCGCCATCGCGTCCTCCCGGAAGCTGCGAGCGCGAGGGCAGCACCCGGGGAACGAGCCGTCCCCTCCTCCCCACTCTGGCCTTCGCAGCCCGGCCAGGTCCGCAGGCCGCGCTCGGTCAGGCGCCCTCCCCCGCCCGGCCTGGAGCGGCGCGGAGTGACTGGGCGTCCGCAGAAGGACGCCCCAGAGGGTGGCGGCGAAGGAGCCGCGTCACGCCCGCGCCCTCTCCGCCCCCTCTCCACTGGCCCCAGACACCCGAGGCCTCCACGCCGCGGAGGGAGACTCCCCGGGAGGCGGCTGGCAGCTCCGCAATCCGGGGCCTCCGGCGGCGCCGCCACAAGGGTCGCCCGGGCTCGAGGTGGCGCAGGCGGGCCGTGCAGGAGGGGAGAGGCGCCGGGGGCGCGCGGCGGGGCTCGCTCGCTCTGGCCTGAGGCACGGCAGGGCGCGGCGAAAGGCGAAGGGGCCCCCGCGAAGGGCGCAGGCCCGCCGCCCAGGGACGCCCGCTCCCGCCGCTCACCTTCACGGAACAGAGTCCGCACGGGCCCCGGGGGAGCAGCGAGGGCTGAGGCAGAGCGCAGGCAGGGGCGGTGTCCCCTGGGCTCCTCCTCCAGCAGCAGCCGCCGCCGCCGCGGTGTCCGACTCCTGCAGCCCGGGCCGGGCGTTCGCGCCGCCGTCTGCTCTCCGAGCTTCCCCGGCCGCCTGCGCTCCGCCCGCACTCCGCTTCGCGCCGCCAGTCGGCCCTCCTGTTCGGCGTCGAGGCCTCGCCGCTCCGCTCCGCTCTGCCGCTGAGCGCGGCCGACGCGCGGCCCCGCCTGAAATAGCGCCCCGCCCCCGCCCCCCTCCCGCAGCGCGCGCCGCCGTTCGAGCTCCCCATTGGCTGAGCCCGCCAGGCCCCGCACTGCGGGCTTCTCCCCGCGCCGCTCTCGCCCTACATCTTGTTTCCTCCCATAATGCCTCGGGGCTGAGGGGGGCGGGGAGGGAAGCTGGTGAGGGTTGGGGGAGGGAGCTGGGGCCGTCACGAGAGAAAAGAGAGTACAGACCCGTTCCCAGGGTCGGAAAGGCCAGGCAGTCCCTGTAGAGGAGGAGGAAGGTCATGGAGACCCCAATCCCAGAGAGAAAAACGGGAGAGAAAAGGGGATGTGGAAGCTCAGACTCGAGTGAATGGGAAGGGGTACAAGTCCCAACCTAGATTACCAGCCTCTGGAGAAAAGACTCTTCATCCCTTTCCCTCAGCAACCCCAGAGTTGTGGGAGGGACAGGATAGCCAGCCCCCTTTTGAGGTAAAGACATAAAATAACCCTCATGCCTCCCCATCACTCAGATTCTGGCTGGGTCCTTTGTCCCTCCCACTAAACTAAGCCTTTGTTCCTCAGAAGGCCACCAACCTAACTGCTAGCTGGAGCCCCAGTCAGTATTTGAGAGATGGAGGCAGAATCCTGAGAAGGAAATTTGTCTTGGAGACTACCCAGGCCTCTGCTGTCTTCACCGGTTTATGGTCTGGAGTTCTTTTGGGGACAAAGGTGAAAGTAAGCCATATCCTGTCACCTGTCCAGTTAGACAAGATTGGGGGTGAACAGAACCCCCTAGAGGTGGTAGTGCAAAGCGTGTCAGTACTGTGAAAGAATCACTTTAAAGAACCAAGGTTCAGACTCAGAGAGGGTAGAGTGCTTGCTCGATCAGCGTTCATCGGACTAGACTTGCCCTACAGGGAAAGGGATACCAGGCACAGGTCCTACATAGGTGCCCAAGACTCTGTGTGTGTGTGTGTGTGTGTGTGTGTACATGCAAACAGAGTGTTGCTGCTTTCCGTCCTATTCAATCAATCCCAGAATCCCTTGAAAGGGCTCTTCTTCCCCAAGGATTTCATACAGGGAATATTAAAGGAGTAGAGAGTCTTCACTAGGAGCCAGATATTTTGCCCACATTGTGGAAATTCTTTTTCCCTTGCCTGCCCAAAACCACAGTCATAAAGTAAGACTTGCTCTGACCCTGACCTGATCTGGTTGAGAGAATCATAAGTTAGTGTTTATGATGTCCCTAGGTAAACCTAGAAATTTTTTCCCCCTGACCTCTGTTTTTCGTCTCCTCAATCAGGGATTCTAGAGAAACAGGCAATACTTGCAGATCTCTGTCTCCTTACAGAAGTGCTCCCCATTGACTGAGCCCACCCAGACTATTCTGACGTCAGTTCTGTGTTAATGGGAGGGGCCATATGGGGAAATAGGAGCAAAACAAGGATGAGTTTATTGACTTAGGGCTTTTGCAGAGCTAGTATTATATAGGCATGTTAGAGAAAGTATTCTCTTTAATCATCAGTCATTAACTTTCAGCCCCTTCTGAAGAGCTCTAAAGGTCAGGACTGGTGTGCACGGTTGTGTAGATCATTTATTGTACAGGTGCATGTTACTGAAGAAATAAATAAGGGCTAAAATATAGCTTACACTCCACTTGTTGAGCCATATGTCCCAATAGAGGTCAGTGTCCAGCTTTGTGAACCTTTTCAAGTGTGTACAAAGGTGATTATGAGTCAGCAATAGCCCTTCAAAACCATGCTGCTAGGATATAAATTCTTCTCTCTGCTCCTCTTTCCCTGGCGTACAATAGGGAAAGAGTTCAATCATCCCCAGCATGGGTTGTAGTAGGGTAGAAGGAGCAATAAGAACTTCAAATATTAAGAGTCAGAGCCAAGACTTTCGGTTTTTCAGAAATGTGGGTCTTAGCGTGTATGTATGTGTGTGTGTGAGACAAGGAGCAAACTCTACAGGGTATGAGGAACACTTAATAATAGTATGGTTTATAAATAATAACTCTTCTGATGTTCCATTCTGTGCCAGGTTCTGATCTCAGCATTTCAAATGCAATGAGTTCTATTTAACCCCAGGAACTGGCTTTTGAAGTGAATATATTACTATTCCCAACTGTAGGTGAGCAAATGTCATCTTACAAAAGTTCTGTAACTTGTCCAAGATCACCCAGCTTGTCAGTGGCAGGACTCAAGCCCAGGCTGTACATTTCCAGTGCCCTCCATCTTAGTCATCCCATTATAATGCCTTCTAACAATGAGGAACAAGTGTAAAATGTAGAAAGCAGGAGTTTACCTCTCTAAACCTTACCAGCATTTCCTAAATTTCTCTGACTCTTGAAGTCCTTTTTTTCACATCTGCAGAAACTACTGTTCCACAGGACAGTTTAGGAAACTCCTGGACTGGTTGTGATGTTTAAGGTGGAGTGTCACCTTGAATGACATCCAGGGAATTAGGAAAGCCCGCTTGTGTCTTATGGGTCATTGAGATGTAACCTTGGGTCCACATATGAGCCCTTGGTCCCCTTCTTCTCTGTCACTGCTCACATGCTCTGCTTCCTAGCCACTATGCACTAAGCATTTTGGGTTTTTTTGTTGTTTTTTTTTGGGGGGGTTGGATTTTAGGGAAGGGTCTACAGGATGTTCAGGGTCTCATTACTAGATCGGACTCATGGTGATCCGCCTGTTTACAGTCTCCCAAGAGCTGGGATTATAGGCACCAATTGATGGCTCAGTGTGCCCCAGGGGCAGGGCAGGCACAGCGTTTTGTTAAAACCACACCCTTCTGCCACAATATTTCTGCCTTGATACCAGCTAACCATGGACTGAATCTTCTGAATCTGTGAGTAAAGTAAACTTCTCATCCTTAAGTTGTAGGTGTTATTTGTCCCAGCAATGGGTAAACTAATACACTAATCTCTCTCTCTCTCTCTCTCTCTCTCTCTCTCTCTCTCTCTCTCTCTCTCTCTCTCTGTACCAGGGATCAAATTCAGGACCTTATGCTTGCCAGGCAGGCGCTTAAGCCACTGAGCTATATCCCCAGCCACTAATTATTTTCTATATAATGCTTACTGTCTAGGATGATTACAATACAGTATAGTAACTAGTACAATTATTATGCCAGCTTAACTTGGTGGACATCCTTATTTCACACTGCTGCTTGAGATTGCCTAATTTTCTATTGTTCAGAAAGCATTCACATCTTTTGATTTAAAAACCAAATGAAGGGCTAGCCAAATAGCTAAGTGGATTAAAGTGCTTGCTTAGGCAGAAGCAGGGACTGAGGTTTGATCTCCTATGTGCTGTGCTGGCCCCACCCCTGGGCACACTGAGATGAAGACTGAGACTGGGTGTGGTGGCGCACACCTGTAATCCCAGAGCTTGGGAGGCTGAAAACAGGAGGATCACTACAAGTCTTATCTGTGTAGTGAGACCCTATAGATCCTGTACTAAATATATTTTTTTAAAAATCAGATGAAGCTATTTTTCTCTCATGTAAGGCACCCTTACCCTCTGTCTACTTCATTA
Organism: Capromys pilorides; assembly: GCA_004027915.1. Taxonomy (NCBI): domain Eukaryota; kingdom Metazoa; phylum Chordata; class Mammalia; order Rodentia; family Capromyidae; genus Capromys; species Capromys pilorides. The sequence goes on along the minus strand of PVKN010003750.1, from coordinate 30,176 downwards.
TCTTCAAGGTCTAAACCCTGAGGCCCCCTGTATGCCTGTATCCTTCTTCTTTTCTGTGAGTGCTTCTAAGACTCTACACACACACACACACACACACACACACACACCCCTCATGGTTAACAACCTTGCTCCTGGAGCTAGGATTATTTGATTCTAACCTATTGCCACCACTCACCAGCTATGCTGATCTGGCCAAGCTATTCAATATCTCAAAGTTTCTTTTTCCTCATCTAGAAATTGAGAATAATACCTACTTCACAGTGTTAGAAAATGAAAATTCTGAAAAAATGAAATTGAAATTCTGGTTCAAGGTGCCTGAACCATAAAAGTGATTAATAAATGTTAGCTATAGTCTATGTCATTCTTTCAGACTTGTTCCCTTTCCCATATTTCTTATCTCCACTCATGGTCTCTTGATCTCCACTCATGGTCTCTTGATCCATGCACGCACAAGCCAGAAACCTGGGAGCCCCTTCCACCGCATCTCCATCATCACTTACCTCCCCGCTGCGTCTGCAGTCCACATCTTGCGTGTGCATTGTGGCTGCCCCACATGACACAGTCATCACCTCCTCTGGGTGATTCCCCACTTTCCATTCTTTACTTTTCTACCACACATTGACACTATAGTAATCTGTTCCAATGCAGACCTCCTCAACAGCCTCCCCTTCTCCTGCTCAGGCTAAGTGCTCTGCCCTTTCGCACACATCAGCCTGTCTACCTTATCTCTCACACTTACCCCATCTCACTTTTCCTGTTCTAGTAACACCATCTACATTTTGTGTTTCTCCCTCTCACCTATGAGGCTCACAATTTTCTTCACTTGGGTATCATCTGTGAAGTCTTTCCTGAATACCACAGGGAAATGTATACCCCTCTTCTGTGCTCTGTAATGTGCAGGGCTCATTACTGGCTTTATTCTTTCTACTTTCTATTAACTTGTCAGTCTTGTATTTGGCTATAGTTCCTTGTAGACAGAGATCACATCTTTTTTATGTGTAGGCTGCAGGACTGAACCCAATCCCTACAGCATTAGAGTTCTCTGAGTATTGGTTAAACTGGTCACTCCCAGCAGTGGCTGAAGAAGACAATTTGAGAGTCACTCTGCCTCTCCCTGCACCTAGAGCTCTTCTGTCTGTCTTCCCAGAACCAACATGTTAGCTGTTTATACAGGGCCCTTCTGCCCAGAACAAATTGCCAGCTAAGATAAATCATTGTCAGCCATGGAGAAAGTCCAGCCCTGATTTCTGAATTGACTTCCTCCTCACACTCTCCATGGACTATTTGACTGAAATCTTTATAAGCAAAGACAATCAGCTCCAGCTGACTGGGTCAGAGGAAATAGATTGTGGAGGTGACAGAAGGCATTTGGCCATGCCCTTTAGCTAACCTGGTCCTGGAGCTCCAGGAAATTGGAGCAGGTTAGTAAATAGAGGACACTCCTGTTACAGCACAAACCCTGGTGCCATCCCCGTGTTGGGAAAGTAAGCAACATACGACAGGCACAGAATTGTTAAAATCTGCCCCAATTCCTTCCTGACTTCTTGCATGGCCTTCCAAGACATATTTCCCTAGGCAACTATTTACATAGCACCAAATGTTATCCTTCCTGCTCTCCAGACTCTCTGAAACCTGGAAGAGCCAGCTAAGGACAGCCAGGTGACTGCAAACTAGGGAAATGAGCATGGAATGCAAACAAGGAAAGAAGCCTCAAATGCAGTTTGGACACTGGTCATCTCATCTCTCAGAACCTGCGTTTCTTCATGGAGAAGATGTAGGGCTGGATGGACAGTCATATTGCTGTCAGGGGCAAAATCTATAATTATCTGATTTTACAAAGGGCATTTTCCTTGTGAGTCAGAGAAATTTCTCAGGCGAAGATTCTCCACCTCTCATGAAGTTTAAATGCTCTTTTTCCTATCCCTGTCTGTGATCTGCTCAACCAGAACTCACACTAAATGTACTTGCTAAGAGTTAGGATGTAATTTTGTTCTATTCTCACAAAAAAACAACTTGCCTTGACCCACTCAACCATCAGTGAATCATTGAGAGCTTCAGTTAAAACAATGAAACAAATGGTTGGGACAGCAAGATAGCTCAGCAGTCTAAAGCACCCGCTTAGGCAAGCTTAGGCAACTGCAGGGACTGCAGTTTGATCCCCGGCACCACATGCTGCGTGAGCCGCACCTCCAGGGCAGGCTGAGCCAGCCATAAATAAAGTTTTAAAAAATGATCATTAAGAAGGAGCCAGGGAGAACACAGCAGCCGGGGTTCGATCCCCAGCGGGTCATGCTGGCCCCATGCTTGGGGCACACTGAGACTTTGATTGAGACTGGGCATGGTGGTGCATGCCTGCAATCCCAGTGCTGGGGAGGCTGAAAACAGGAGAATCACTATGAGTCCAACCTACATAATGAGACCCTGTATACCCTGTACTAAATATATATTTTTTTGAAAAAGAAGGCACCAGTGAGAAGATGCCCCAGTGGAAATAGAGTTATTCAGGTCACAATTCAAAACCCTTAGGAGACCTCCTTCTTCATTGCCTGGATACCACTAAGAAATCCTGTTCCTGCCATGGGAAAATCAAAACAATGATATGGAATTTGTTGATCCTTGGCTATCTGAAAAGACCAACTAAAGAGTTTTTTAGGTGCAAGAAACAACTAAGGGAATGAATGGAAAGAAGGAAGGAAGGAAGAGAAGGAAGGAAGGAAGGAAGGAAGGAAGGAAGGAAGGAAGGAAGGAAGGAGGGAAAGGAAGGAGGGAGGGAGGGAGGGAAAGAGGGAGGGAGGAGCAGAGGAAGAAAGAAAGAAGCACCATGACTACTAAGAGTGGTGGAAACTTCAGGAGGAGGGGGCTAAAGTTGGGTCACAGGGGTATACCCTTGAAGGGGATATTGGGACCTGACCTCCATCTCACTGTCTTCCTCCTGCTGCTCCTCCTCCATCTTCCTCCATCTTTTTTTTTTTCTTCCTTTTATCTTTCCTTCCTTCCTTTTCTTCACTTTCTCCTCTTCCTCCTGCATCTCTCTCATCACCTCCTCCTCTCTCACCCCCACCCCTTATTCCTGGTGACCATGAGATAGATGAACAAGCTTCCTCTACCACTCACTCTGTCATAATGTGCTGTCCAGTGCCACAGGCCCAAAGCAACAGGGTCAAGTGACCCTGAAATGAAGCCTTTGAAATCATGAGCTAAAGCTAACCTTTTCTCCCTATTCTGTCACAGTCACAAAAGGCCAACTACCAGTAAAATCTGAAACATCAACAGAACCCTTAGGTAAGTTTTCAGACTCTATGGTGCTGTCCGCTTCTGTAGACACCAGCAGAAGTGGCTGCCTTCTCCACTTTTGATCACTCCTGGCTTAGAGCTCTGTTGGCTTCTGTAAGGACATCACTCCCCTGGATTCCTCCCTACCTCTATTACTAGTCCTTCTGATCTCCTCTAGAGGCTCCTCCCCTTTTACCCATCCTCTATATGTTGGTGCTCCTTAGGGTTCTGTTCTAGATCCTTTTCATCCTTTTGTTTATCCTTGGTGATGTTGCTGGGGCTTCAGTGACCATGTGTAGACTGGCAACTCCCAAGTCTATACATAGCCTGCCTAGATCTCTCTCTCCCTGCTTTAAACTATAGGATTTAACTGCACATTGAACATACCTGTACTCACTACAATTAAGTCTAGCTATATAAGGAACATCCCATATATAGTCACTCAAATAGGGTAAATGTTTCTGTTTTGGAAAAAAGGAATCCAAGCTGGGTATGCTGGCATTGGCCTGTAATTGCAGCACTCAGAAAGGATGAAGCAAGAGGATCATAAAGTTTGAGTTCCACCTGGGCAATTTAAGGGTACCTTGTCTCAAAATGAAGAGCTGAGAATGAAGCTCAGAACAAATGTCCTGGGTTCAATCCCCAGTATCGTCCCCTTCCAAAAAATCAAGAGGCTTTAACTTGAGGCATTGGGCATGATGGCTCTGTGTATAGTGTCAGGATCTCAGGATGAGGATCTTTTTATTATTCTGCAACATTTTTTTAAGTACTGGGGATTAAATTTGGGACCTTTACATTGAGCTACATCTCCAGTTGTGTGTGTTTGAGACAGAATTGCTAACTTGCTGGGTTGCCAAGGCTGGGCTTGAACTCACAACCTTCCTGCCTCAGCCTTATTCTGCCACTCTCAACCCTCAGCTTTCACCTCATGGTCCAGGATGGCTGCTTAGACTCCAGCAAGAAAAAGGAGATAATGAAAGCATGCTTCGTCTTTAAAGACACTTCCGGAATTCACACCAGGTGTACTATAGACCTGTTGGCCAGAACTTAGAGGGCCACGCGTAGCTTAAGGGGAGACTGGCTGCTATGCGCTTTACTCTGAGTGGCCATGTGTCCACTCAAACAAATGGAGAGGAGAATAAATATCAAACAGTTCTTCCAGGGAGGCCCATGAGCATCTCAAAGGCAACAGGTCCACAGAGCCTTCTTTCCTCACCTCTCCATCTCATAATAGCCTAAGTAATTCACAGTTGGTCAAGGTGGAAGCCTGAAATCCATATCTCTGAAATCTCTGTCTCTAACTTAAAGCACTGTCATCTTCCAGGTCAACTGTAACAGCTGTACCTGTGCTGCCCCGAGCTTCATTCTTGCCCCTCAAATGCGTGCTCTGTGCCTGCATTGCCCAGCACAAATGCCCCAGCCACATGTGGAGATTCAACATTCTGAAGGTGGCTAGTCACATTTGAAATGTGCTGTAAGTGTGAAATACAACCAGATTTTTGTGAATTGATATGAAAAGGCAGAATATTAATATTTCTATGTTGACTATATATGTTAAAATATAACATTTTATATATTGGGTTAAATAAGTCATTGATTGATTGATTGATTGATTGACTGATTGATTGATTGTCTTTTGCAACAGCATCTCACTAGCAGTCCAGGCTGGCCTTGAGCTCACTTTGTAGCCCAGCTGGTCTCAAACTCATGGAGATCCTCCTCAGCCTCCACAGTGCTGGGATTACAGGCATGCACCATCATGCCTGGCTAACATATTATTTTTATTAATTTCACTTTTTCTTTTTACATTTAAAAATTTGTAAAGAATAGAATTTTATGCTGCCGGGCATGATGGCGCATGCCTGTAATCCCAGCACTTAGGAGGCTGAGGCAGGAGGATTGATGTGAGTTCAAGACCAGCCTGGGCTCCAAAAGTGAGCTCAAGGCCTGCCTGAACTGCATAGCGAGAACCTGTCTCAAAAAGACAAAAAAAGAATTTTGTGGGGTGGCCCACATAAAAGGCAGAATTTTATGCCTGCACTTGAGAGGCTGAGGCAGGAGGATCGTAAGTCTGAAACCCATCTGGGATACATAAGCAAGTCCAAGACCAGCCTGCATTACATAGCAAGACCCTGTCTCAATTAAAAAAAAAAGAACTTAATTTGGTTCATGGAGGCTAGGAAGAAGTCCAAAAGGCTGGCCCTGGCATCTGGTGAGGCTCCCAGGAGCAGCATAGCACAGCGGAATGCATCAGAATGGTAAGATGCTTTAAAAAAAAATTATGTGACTAGATAGAAAATTTTAAATTACATATGTGGTTCCCATTTGGCTCTCATATTTCTATTGAACAATGTCATTCCATACAAAACCGAAGAATATTTTTCTAAAACACAAATCGGAATGTGTTACAAACTTTTCAGCGGTTCATCACATCTTCAGGTTAAAGTCCATCTGCTTAACACGTATTCACGCCCTTCATGACCCAGCCCAGCCTCATCTCTTAGAGCCTCCTTCCACATTCTGCCCTTTGTGTGCTACATGCCAGTCCTCTGTGCTTTCTCCAAGCCCTTCAATGTGTCCCGAGCCTTTCTACGTGCTGTGCCGTGTACCTGGAACACTCTTACCCTTTTTGACCCCACTGGTCCTTCTTCCATCCCAAGAAGATCAAACAGTACAGCAACTTTCCAGGAAGGCATACTGGCACTCACTCCAGCATCTTCAGAAGAAGCTGAAGGTTCTTTCTAGGGATGACCTTCCTGGATCAGAAATGGTAGAATTGAATGCGCTGCTCATCTTTTCAACCTTTACTTCAATGTGTGTCTTCACTGGGAGGTGTTCCCAGATACCCTCCTTTTCTAAGTTTCCAATGTTTCTCTAGCTTGCCCCTTCCCCACCTGGTCCCCAAATAGACACCCTTTTTCCAGACTGATCAGAGTCTTGCTTGTGATATCCACGTAGAATCCCTGGCACGTCTCACAAAGGCTGATTCGTGGTTAGCCATCAACAGATTTTAATAACTGAATAACTAGATGAATGAATGAGTGATATCCAGAAGTAGCTAAAGTTTCTCATGAAAGATAGGACCAGACTAGCTGACTTCTAAGTCTCAAAGAGATGGTCACCAACTGACCATTAGGTTCCCAGGCTTAGTGGTAAGGCAAAAACCCTCTTGTCATACAATGCCCTGTCTTCGCCTCTGCTCCCAGCCTACACAGGCCACTGGTGGTAACCCAGGTTACCACTGGTCCTTCTTCCATCCCAAGAAGGTCAAACAGTACTGCTCCCCTCCCAGGAAGGCACACTACCACTCACTCCAGCATCTTCAGAAGAAGCTGAAGGTTCTTTCCAGGGATGACCTTCCTGGGTTGGAGATGGTAGATTTGAAGGAAAAAAGCGAATAGGAGAAAGTAAGGAGGGTATTGGTTCTGAGATGCTGTTTGCCAAGCACCAGAACAATTAATGTGCATGTTACTAGTGAACTGAGAACCTTATCCTGGAGGTTTCCTGTGAAGATTTGGGCAGTAGAGACCCTGTGGTGGATGACAACTGGTGGTCACCTTGTAACACCCAGCTAAATTGAGCCAGCATGGTGCTGGGTATGGGAGGCCCACCTGAGAAGTGCTGCTGGCAGCCTAAGAGGCAGAACTGGAGAAGAAGACGTGGAGAGGCTGTAGGGGGATGTAGGGAGCTGTTGGAAGCTATTAGGGAGGCTTTAGAGAGCTACTGGTTCTCTTGGAGGATCTTGTCATGCTGGATTTCCTGATTAACTCTGCTATTCTCATCACTGAAGGTGCTCGGGACCTCCTTGCCACTGAGGATGGCTAAGGTTCACTTTGGGGAGCTCTGGTCTTCACTTTAGCATTGCTTTCTGGCTTCAGGAGGAAAGATAGTGTACTGCTCAGTCTCCTGGAGAAGCTTGTGGTGTTGACTTTGCTGGTGGGAATTTGGTTTTCTTCATTGCTGGAGGAGCTCAAGACCCCACTGTTGCTGAGGATGGCTATAATACTTTTTGAGGGAGCTCTGCTTCTTACCTTGAGCATTACTTCTTGGCTCCAGCTGAGATCCTTCAGCCTTCTGACACAGACCTTTCAGCCTACTGGCACAACTTTCTAGCTTCCACCACTGACCTTTGGGCCTTCCCCACACAAATCCATAAAGCAGGGCCATATGAAACGTTGTTGTGGGCTCCAGACCTCCAGCTGGACCTGTGGGAGGCATTGTAATGGGCTCCAGGTCTTCAGCTAGACTCATGCAGGACACTACTGTGAGATCCAGGCCCCCAGATGGATTCTTTGGTCTTTAGTGTGTGGGGACAGATTACCTACACTCTTCACATATGATTCTTTACGTGATTCAATATAATCTTATAAAATATGTGTCCTGTATTGTATTGTTCCCCTTGCAAAACCCCAAACTATAACAGACCCAAAACTGAAGAAGGTTGAGAAGCAAGGGTGTGGCTTCTGAGGTTCCATTGCTGACTTGCTGTGTGACTCAAGACAAATCACGTAATCTCTCTGGGCCTCAGTTCTTCGAACATAATAAAAACCATTGTTTCCTATATCTTGACTAGCTGTTGTAAGACTGGAAGGGGACAATGGATGTACACAGGCTTTGAAATAACAAGTATCAGGGCTGGCGAGATGGCTCAGCGGTCTAAAGTGCCTGCTTAGGCAAGCTTAGGCAACCGCAGGGACTGTGGTTCACTGCTCGGCACCACATGCTGCATGCCAGACCTCCCCCAGGGAAGGCTGAGCCAGCCACACAAAAAAGAAAAAAAATACAAGTATCAGGGTAAATGTGAAGGCAAAGCTACCAGGCTATTTGTTTGTTTGTTTGTTTTTGTTTTGAGATAAGGTCTCGCTATGTAGTCCAGGCTGGTCTAAAACTCACAGCAATCCTCCTGCCTCTGCCTCCCAAGTTGCTGTCTCTTCTCAACTTGGAAGGGATCCCAGTGGAATAATGCTGTCCTTAGCCCAGCCAAAGATCACTGTGACAGGGGCTGCTTCTATGGGTTGGGGGGTCCCTGGTCCCAAAAATTTTCAGTGCAGACAAGATGATGAGATTCCTTGTTCTTCCTTACCAAAAGTGGGTCATGTTTATTTGTTTGGCTTTAGTGCTGAGGATCAGTGCTAGGGCTTCACGCATGCTCAGCAGTTGCTCTGCCACGGAGGCACGTGCTGAGCTCCAAATTGGGTCTTATGTCAGGTGCACACTGGAGGTCCTTGTTCTTGGGCCTGCGCTACTCAGTGGATTGCTTGCCTCCTCTGTCTCTCTCTATCTCTAGCTCTAGCTCTGCCTCTGTCTCTATCTCTGTCTCTGTCTCTCTCTCTCTCTCTCTGTTTCTCTCTGTCTCTGTCTCTGTCTCTCTCTATCTCTGTCTCTCTGTCTCTGTCTCTCTCTGTCTCTATCTCTGTCTCTCTCTGTCTCTGTCTCTGTCTCTCTCTCTCTCTGTTTCTCTCCCTCTCTCTCTCCCTGCCATGTCAAATCAAACAAAGCAATCAGTAGTCCCACACTTCCCAACCTAGAAAGTCGCAAACACATTCCCGAGCCCTCTGCCAGCAGCACCAGAAGAGGCTATAATCATACACATGCAGGCTTTGCGTTCCTACTCTCACCCATCTGTGAACTGATTCTGTTCTTTCCTTTCCCAGAGTGCCTTTGAAAATCAAAATAAGAGGCTGGAGCCCTTCGGAAAAGTCAACTCCAACCCCCAGTTCTACTGCAGGCAGCTTTAGACCTCGCTGTCATTTAGGTCTCTGTGTTCATTCCTTCATTCAAAACGCATTTAATGGATCCTGCCTGTGCTAGCCGGAGCCTGACATTGGAGACATGCTAACTGTGGACCCATCCCTATTTTTTAAAAGCTCACAGTATAGTTAGGAAATTTAAGAATATGACTTAAGTAGTTAGAATAAGTTTTGAAGTAATATGATAAGGAAAGTGCGGATCACCAGGCATGGTGCTGCATGCCTCTGATTCCAGCACTTAAGGAGCTGAGGCAGGAGGATCACTGTGAGTTTAAGGCCAGCCTGAGCTACATAGTGAGTTCAGGGCCAGCCTGAACTATATAGTAAAGGCCTTCTCAAAAAGAAACAAAGAAAGAAAAAAGAAAAACATAGGTCAGGATCCTCAGTAAGAGAATGGTAGTGTTGGTAAGGGCAGTTATTTTATGAGAGGAGGTAAGAGTACAGAGGCTGGGCCGGCTAAAAAGCTCAGTGGATTAAAGCGCCTGCTTAAGCAGACTCAGCGGCCAGGGTTCAATCCCCACCATGTGGTGCTGGCCCCCACTCCTAGGAACACCCTGAGAGGGCTATTAAGACTGGGCACGGTGGCGCGTGCCTATAATCCCAACACTTGGGAGACTGAAAACAGGAGAATCACTATGAGTCCAATCTGTGTAGTGAGACCCTGCAAACTGTGTAGACCCTCACAAAAAGAAACAAGAGTACAGATGCTGAGAGTATAGACCTTGGAGACTACAAGCCTAGGTTTAAATCCTAATTTGACCACTTAATAGCTGTGTTACCCTAAGGGAAACTAGGGAGAACTTTGAGGTTAGTGGGAAACTAAAGTACAATGTTTGACACACACTAGGTGCTCAAGAAATGTCTGTCAGTTGCTATAAGAAAAGGTGACAAATAGTATGAATTCTTTGCCTGGGTGGAGCAGGAAGATATTAATGGGACAAAGGAAGAAAATACAGGGCTTGTATGAAATTCCCTTGGATACTGTATAGCCTGTGATCAGGAACGAAAGAGGAGACAAGCCAGGAAACTGGGTTAGGGTTAAACTTGCAACATAAGGACCAGGCTGTAGCTTAGTAGTGGAGAACCTGCTTATTATGCATGAAGGCTTGGTTTTAGTCTCCAGCACCACAAAAACGAAAGTCTGGAACACTGAGTGCCAAAATGAGCGTGTGGGCAGGTGCAGTGACACAGACAACCTTGTTGCCCCCTTAACCCTCAGCCATGGTCCTCATCATTAGTGTTGCATTCACTAAGGCCAAATTTCAGAGGGGCCCAAACTTGGGATTTGCTGCAGTGTTAGCTTGTGTTCTAGAGTCCACCTACCTGTGTGACCAAAGCCAAGGAAAAGAGGCACTTCCTTTCCTAAGGACTAGCAGATGTGGCATCTCTGTCCCCAAAAGGCTAGAAGTGAGGCATAGGGGCAGAAAGGGGGCCACTGAAGCTCTGGAGAGATGGGAGTGGATGCCCAGTGAGAGGGAGCAGGCTGAGGGTCACTATCACTCTGCTCTTGCTTTCCTCTGAGATTAGGCAGAACCTCCTCAGGCCTACTTGGAAATAAGGTGGACTGAGAGGGAAGACTTCACTGGACACACAAAAAAGAGAAGAAACCTGACAGCAAGGGTCTCAGAGAGTTCTGGATCCAGGTGTTCTGGTCCTGAGTGGAGGGAAGGAAGAGCAGGTGTAAGAGGAGCCAGATCTGAGAGGGTGCCTAGGAATCCAGAAGTGTCCATTCTTCAGATCCTGCCTCTCATTTTGTGCAGCTGATCTGCTTCTTCTTAGTAAAACAGAAAGGTCTTCTAGGAGGATTTCAGAGGCCTTTTAAAGCCTGGATTTGTGGCTGGGGAGATAGCTCCGCAGTCTAAGTACCTGCCCGACAAGCACAAGGATCCAAATTCGATTCCCACTACCACATGCTATTGCCAGCCCCAGAACCCCAGGCGCACCATGCTGGCCACTGAAACTGGGCGTGGTGCACATGCCTGTAATCCCAGTGTTGGGGCGCTGAGACGGGAGGGTCACTGTGAGTCCAAGGTATGTATCAAGACCCTGTGCCAAATAAAAAGGAAAAAAAAAACAGATTGTGGTGTCTGAACTAAAAATTAAGCCCTGCCTGGGCTGTCAAGATTTGGACTATTAGAATGTGCCCGAATATTGGAAGAGCATATAAGTCTCAAAAAAGGAGAAACTGGAAGAGCTACCTGTATCCCACACCCCCAGGATGGCAGAGGTAAGAGCTAAAGAAGGAGCCAAGAAAAGAAAGCAGGGAGGGAGGTACAGAAGGAGGGAGGGAAGGAGAGAAGGGGGGGGCAGGTGGCCTATCTGTGCACCTCACATCTCCACAGCAAAAGGAAGTTAACTTCCTTCCCCCAACTCGATCTAGCTCAGGATCCTGTGCAAACACTGCATTATAATCGATAGCCTCATAAATAAGTAAAGAGTCAATGCATCCTATCTCCAGCCCAAGCCTTTTTCAGGAAAACCAAACCTTGACCCACTTCTGCCTGCCCATTCTAGCTTCCTTCAGGGGCCTCTGGAGGAAAGCAGCTCTTCCAGGTCGTCCTGGACATCCCCCACCTCCATGCTGGCCTCCAGCTGCCCTATCCCAGGAGATCAAAGGTGCTTTCTCAACATCTCCTCCTGGTAGGTCCTCCTCTCTGGCAGTCTGCCTTCTCCCACTTCCCTGGGTGACTCCCGCAGGCAGGCGTGTGTCCCAACCTGATTGCGTCCTTCCTTTATTCTCGCCTTCTTGGCCCACTCCGCCCTCTCAGCCTGTCCCAAGGATCCCACCTCTCTTGATGCCCTGCCTGTCTTCTGACCACTGCTTGGAACCAAACAGAATCATCAACAAGAGGCAGTCAGTCGCTGTCCACTCCTCTGGCCTCTCCCAGCGTTCCTCTCCTTGATGCCTGCCACTGGCTGTAAGTGAGCCCCCAAGGTCTGACAGAGAAAATGCCATTCTGGAAAGAGGGGCACAGATCCTTGTGATCTGTGATTAGAGACAGCAGGTCGTACTCCAGCAAACTAACACAAAGGCAACTGCTTCCTTTCATGTTCTGCTACAACAGAGAAGAGCAAATCTCCAAGTTAAGTTGAACATTTTGGACCTCAGAGACCAAGACAGTGCTCAGCCCCATGTGGTGTTGGACAACTGCCTTATGGGAGTGCCTTGAAACACCTCAAGACCTCTTCTTGTTGCCTCAGTTTCCCCTCCACCTCCCTAGTCCAGACAGAGAAGGCTCCCATGTATAAGGAGTCTTGGGGACTACTTGGTTTGTTTGTTTCTTTCTTTATTTTATGGCTGGCTCAGCCTGCCCTGGTGGTGGGGGCTGGCGCAGCATGTGGTGCCGGGGATCGAACCGCAGTCCCTGCAGTTGCCTGAGCTTTCCTAAGCAGGCGCTTTAGACCACTGGACCATCTCGCCGGCCCCTTTGGGACTACTTGGGCAGTTAGCATGGAGAAAGGAGCTGCTGGGTTGTGGCAGCCCTCTGTGTTCCTAATTATGAACGGCCTTGTTCCAGCTGTTCCCTGGGGACTGCATGCTCCTTTAATTAAAAGCTTTTGACTAGAAGACACTATATCTCTGCTTTCTCTGTTCTCTCAGTATGTAGAATATCCCATTTCCTTCAGAGTTATCCATGGTGGGGCCTTAGCCTACATATTTGAATCCCACCTGACCTCCTGTCATCCAGCTGCCCACCTGCAAAAAGCAGGAGGTGGATCAGCCATCAGCAATGGCAGTGCCACCCAGTAGGCAACAACGCTATTCACCCCTGTTGTGACAACTTTCCCCTAGCGCTGAGGCCTGAGATTTAGCTGGGCCCGAGGAGCACAGCCAAGGGTCATCTGAAGATTAAGTGCATTCACGTGCATAAAGCTTCATATGGGGCTGGCGAGATGGCTCAGCAGTCCAAAGCACCTGCTTAGGCAAGCTTAGGCAACCACAAGGACGGTGGTTCAATTCCCGGCATCACATGCTGCACCAGCCCCACCCCCAGGGCAGGCTGAGCTGGCCATAATAAAAATAAAATTAAATTTAAAAAAAAAATACTTTAAAAAAAAAAAAAAAGCTTCATATAGTATGTGCTATATAGTAAGCAGTAGTTTTCGTTATTACTGCCAATAGAGGCACCTGGCTCTGGTTGGCCAGTGCCTAGTGTTAGAAGGGGGACCCCTGGTACTGCGGAAAGTGGTACAGGATCCTCTGCTCCATTTTTTTTTTTTTTTTTTTATATTGGGAATTGAACTCAGGACCTTGCACTTACCAGGCCGGCACTTATGCCACTGAGCATATCTCTAGCCTGAGATAGGATCCTCTGTCTGGCACCTGGCAAGAGGCAAGGGTGGTGAGCAGCACAGTTCAGTGGGGTTGTCAAGCTGGGTACTGATTTGCAAGGCTGCTTTCATGGACCTCACTCCGTAAATATGAGGCTAGTTCTGTACAATGGTTTCTACCGTAGAAATAGAAATGAATTAAGCTTCTTGCTGCATGCCTGTAATCCCACCACTTGAAAGGCTGAGGATCTCAAGTTCAATGCCATCCTGGAATATATAGTAAGAGAGACCCTGTCAGAGAGAGAGAAGGGAGAAATGTGGTGACATGCTAGCTACCTTTAACCATAGATCTTGCAGCAAAAGGGTCTTCAGTGACAGGCTCAGACTTGAAGTGACAGTCCCAGGTTCTCCAAGAGGGCACTGAGGTCCAGCTCCAGGCTCCCAGCTCCACCCACAGCTCAGGCTGGGGCTGGCACTGAGCGCGCACGGGTTGTGGCTGTCACCAAGGAGGAACCGGCAGCAGACACAGCAGACTATGTTTTCTTCGCAGTCTGAAGGTAACTGGAGGAAGCTGAGAATTCCTCTCCTCTGCTGTGGGGAGGAGGGGCCAAGGGAAGGAGAGAAGGGGGGAGGGCCAGCAGCTATCCCTCCAAAGCGGGCAATGGGATCCCACCAGCTCCTAGGATGAGCAAGGAGCGCAGACTGAAGACGAAACTCCTAAGGCCACAGAGTCCCTTGAGGAGATGCCAGGAGCCTGGGCCTCCCGGCTGCAGCTGTTCATGGGGAAACAGTGGTAGCCAGCACTTGGTGAATGTTCACTGCATGCAAAGCACTGTACACCAAATGTGACTGCACTGCATTGTGCAGGGGCTGGGAGCAATGGCCTCAGCACTATAGAACTGGGTTCAACTCTCCAGCTTTGTGACTCAGTAGCTCTGTGACCTTGAGTGAGTCACTTAACCTCTCTGTGCCTTAGTTACTTCTTTCATAAAATGGGAATGCTAAGAGTACTCATTGGGTAGTTGCGACATTAAGTTCATTCACATGTGTAAAGCTGAGCACAGTATCTGTGGCGGAGTAAGCAGTAGACAAATTTGTGCTGTTGCTGTTTTGTTGAATCCTCACATAACTGTCTGCAGAAAATATTATTAATCCCTGAGGCTTAAGGAGGCTGAGTGACTTGCCAAGATCCCCAGGGCCATGTGGTGGGCAGAATGTGAATATGCTCCTAAGCATCACTTGAGGCCCCTCTCCTGAGGAGGAAGCAGCCTCCGGATGCACAGCTTCCAGTCGCAGTGCCATTCTGGTTTAGAAACTCCACAGTTTCTTCCTCGGTACCAGAAACTAAGGTGGACCTCTGTCCTGCCTCTGAGGCCTGGCTTGCCCTGTGGGGCCGGCCTGCCTGATGGCACCAAGCACAAAGTCCCTCGCACCCACTGACTCTAGGAACCCACAGAATGGAGCCTCCTCACCCCCACTACCCGGGCCTCCCCTGGGACTTCTACCTCCCATCACAGCGGCCTCCTTGAGGGATGCTGGATGCCCAGGTGGCTGGAGGGACCCTCTGCATTTTAGGATAAACACATCCCCCATTCTGGCGCGGCCCTCTGCCACTTGCTGCTCCCCGCCCCCTCCATCCGCACTGCACAGTGCTTCCTCCTCCTGCCAACTTGGCAGCTTGTCGCTGCTGTTACTATCAACACCTCTGAGGGAAAAGGCAGAGGAGTCAGCTCCGATTGATTGCCTGGCGCACTGAGCAGCAAATTCATGTCAAAGGGAGCTCTGGAATGTCTCCTAAGCTCCCAAAGCTCCTGGTAGGGGAAAGAGAGGTGGGATTCTTGTTGCAGAGGACAGGCAGAGTTGGAGAGTGGCCCTGGCCTGATGTGAACAGCCCTGGTTGCAAAGAACCTCCAATAGAGGAGCTGGACTGGACTAGAGTTGCCTTATCTCATAGTAGGTGATCAAGGGGAGGCTGTGAAACCCTGGATCCCTGTGGGCCTGCGGGATGAGGGTGGGAGTCCCAGTCTCATCCCAGATCTTGCCACATTCCAGGGTAGATAAATAGCCTCCATTCCCAGGATGGTTGGTCAGGACTCTGTGGCCAAGGTCGGAAAAACAGGTTTTTCCTCCAGACTGTGAGCTCCTGGAATGTATGAACTGTATCTTTCCTTCATCTTTTTTGAATTCCTTGTGTGCAAGGAATTCCTTGTCTCCCTCCTGGTTTGGATTTGGAGCCCCTAAGGGACCACAATTTATCCACCAAATGGAAACTTCCCACAGCCAGCCTCATCCTTCCCCACTCCCTCCCAATCCTCTTGGGCCCAGCCCACTGTCTCCTTAGGCAGCTGAAGGCTTCTCCTCCAGCTCCTGCCACAACTCTGGGGACCCACTTGGGCATAACAGAACCTGAATCTTCAAGGACCCAGTGCCCAGCCCTGAAAGTGGTCATCGTGCCACCCTCCCAGGACAAATGCCTCCCCAGCTTCTCACAGTTCGGTTCTTCAAGGGAACACCTGTGTATCTGTGCTTCCAGCCCCGGGGCCTTGGCATCAGCAGCGGCCGGGTCATGGGGAGCGTCCCATTCTGCATGCTGCCTGCCCACAGTCTGCTCAAGGATGTATCCCTAAGGGCTTATCTGGCTGCTACCAGCCTGACTCCTTCTCTACAATACGTGGGAAACCTTGGTGCCCCGTGGGGTTCCCTTATGATGTCTGTATGGTCACTGGGATATATGTGCCTTGCCCTTAAAATCCATGCTTCTCTTTCTCGCCTTTCTTTCATCTTTTTTTTAAACTTTATTCTTCTCCTGATTCCATCCAGAAATCTTTCTCCCAGACACCAAACTGATCCTCAGACCCTCCTTATTTCCAGATACAGAAGTCTGAAAATCCCCACCTTTCTGGTCTTCACCTCCACACACCCCACACCTGTACCCATCCCCAGACAGCCTGCAGTCTATTCAAGGCCTGGAAACCCAAGCAGAAAAATTCGTTCTGTGGGCTGGGATGTAAATAAGCCATGAGAGGCTGCACCATTCCGGGCTGCACCTGTGAACGCCCCTCAGCTGAAGCCCTGTCAGCGTTTCCATGACAAACCCATATTTCCGGATGCCTCTCATCCAGCTTGAAGAGCCTGCTTTGTAGTGAGACTTGACATTGAAAACGCATTCATATTTTTTCCCTAAAAAATACTGCATGCTCTACAAAATCCACTTGCTCATTATACATGTTTGCTCTCATTCTAAGAGTCCTGTGCCTAAAATATTTGTATGGGAGTCATGCAGGCAGGTGACACACTCTTGGGAAGTTCTGTGGTGAAGACCTATCAAAGCAAAGGTCGCCACCCCATAGGATCATAAGCTATCTTCCCTCCCCTAAATATCTCTGACCCCCATTAGCCTGCCTTGAAGCCTGAAATTCCCCCATCAGAGATTTGCTACCTCTAAGTTTGAAGGATCACCCATTTCTGAGAGTCCACTGTGCCATGTACCAACCTCTAAAAGGGGTTAACACCTGAAGCCTCCCACACCCTATCTGACAGGGGGTTTGCAGAACTGTGAAGCATCATAAAGGATGACCAAAGGCCGTAAAGAATCCTCAAAGAGAGGATTACCTATTTTACAGATTTTCTAGGTCGGCCTGTAAAGGATGTGTACGCGCACACACTCACACACACTCACACATACACTCAGAGTGCTCTTTCTTCGAAACCATTGTGCCAAGACCTAAGTGGCGTTCAGATTTGCCTTGGGTGCTTCCAAAAGTGCAAACGCCCAGGCCCGGCCCTAGGCACATCAGATCATCTTTTTCAGAGCTGGAGCTCACTTCGGAATTCAACAGTTTAAAGCAGCATCCAGGTGATGCTGAGGATCAGCCAGGTTTTTAACCCACTGATACCATAAAATAGATCACCAATGAGAAAAAAGAATACCTCAATACCATTTCACTCTCCAGACCTGGGGGAACTATGTGATAGTCAGCTCTTAGGGCCTACAAGAGGACCAAGTGAGCAGTTCTAGAGATGCCTGTGGAAAGCCATCAGGTGATCCAGATGCCACACACTGTTCCATATACCCACTGTGAAGGGCATGCCAGGGCACGTGTTCATGTCTGCCCATGTATCCACTGGACTTCCTATAGACTGGGCAGGTGTGACTCCTGTCCTCTTTCCTGTACTCCTGGGTATCCTCACTTTCAGTGGGCTTTCCCACCCAAGCCACACCCTTTGAAGTCCCTTCCAATAACATTGCCTGATCGTTTTGAGCAGACTTTCCTACCTAGTGACTTATCTGTCATCTGTGGTTTTTCAGCTGTTCTTCCTTCCTGGGGAGTAAGAAGGGAGAAGAGTAGTCATTTGTGTTTTATGATAAGGGAAAACTGGGAAGGGGGTTAGAAAATTGGATACCATTTAAACATAGGACAACTATTCTTTTATTCTGAGTACCTGGTGAAAGTGTATGCACTCAGAATTCTACATTTGGTTTCAGAGTTTCAAGGACTTCATGACACCTTTCCATGGATCCCCTAGACATTAAGAAACCCCAGGCAAACAGCGTCGCTTGCCTGGATCTGACAGCCCGGCCCTTTAAGCTCTCAAAGATCATATTCATCATCTGAGGCTCTTTTCAGGAGTGTCTTTTCTTCTGAAGCTGTAAGATGAACATGTATTTGTCTGACCTAACACATGCACGTGTGCACGTGTGCATACACACACACACACACACACACACACACACACACATTCACTCACAGAGAGGAAAAAAACGATTCATCCTCTGGGGAGAATCTTCTGGGACCAGTCTGTGCTTCCTTGTCCTGAACCTACAGCACAGAGCGTACAGGCTGTCAAAAGTATCGGGAAAATGGATGGCATTTACCACAATAACAAGTACAACTCAAACTGGTTTAAACAAGAATAACCCACTGGGAGCCAGAGAGATAGCTTGGCAGTCTAAGCACCTGCCTGGCAAGTGCATGCTGCACTGGGTCTGACCCAGGATGCACTGAGCCAGCCATCAAAACCAGGTATAGTGGCGCACACTTGCAATCACAGTGCTGGGGAGGCTGAAACAGGAGGATCACTATTAGTTCAAGCTATATAGTGAGATCCTCTACAAAATAAATAAGTTAAATAAATAAATAAAAATTGTTTTAAAAAGAAAATAACTACCGGGTGTGGTGGCACATGCCTGTAGTCCCAGCACTTGGGAGGCTGAGGCAGGAGGATTGGTATGAGTTGGAGACCAGCCTGGGCTACAAAAGTGAGCCAAGGCCAGCCTGAACTGCATAGTGAGACCCTGTCTCAAAAAGACAAAACAAAGAAAAGAAAACTTACTAGTCTGCAACAGGAATAAAGTTTGAGCTAGGGTGGTCTTTTGCAAGGTCTGGCTCACATGCTATGTTGTTTCTTTTTGTCTCTCCCCACTATCATCCACTGTGTCGATTTCATTCTAAAACTTTCTCTCTGCAAGTTGGAACATGGTGGCCAGCAGCAACCTCAGCTGTCTTTACCTTTGTTCATTCTCTGGAGTGGGAACAGACTTTGGATAGTCCTTGTAGAAAGTACAAGCTACTTTACAGAATCTCTCAGTCACTATCTCACCCTATCTCACTAGCACAGACTTGGAAACCCCATCCTGAATCAGAAATGAACACACACACACACACACACACACACACACACACACACGAAAACACACAAAGTCATACGCAACTGTGATAGGGTACTGCATGGCTGGGAAATTCACAATACAGTGTAGTCATGCCTCCCTGTACAGAACGTCAAATCCTAATCCTTGGGAATTCAAGAAAGGAGGTTAAGCCAAGAATGGTGGTGCACACCTGTAATCCTAGCATCTTGGGAGACTGGTACAGGAAGATAAGATTACAAATTCAAGTCCCATCTGAGCAACTAAGCAAGATACTGTCTCAAAATTTAAAAAAAAATTGTTTAGGGATGTAGCCCAACTTGAAGACCTAGATTCAGTCCCTAGGACTGTCAGAAAAGGAATTAAGAACTTGATTTTATAAATGACCTGACTCTGGTCTTATTGTGAACAGGTCCTTGGTGAAAATGTAAGCTAAGCCAACTGGAGTCCTTTCAGAAAGGAGAGATATTTTCACTCCTTTAGGAAGGGGAAGAGAGCTGGAGTAAGTGGTGCATATCTGTAATCCCAGTATGTAGGAGGCTGAGACAGGAGGATCGATGCAAGGTCAAGACCAGCCTGAGCTACACAGTGAGTTTAAACTGAGCCTGAACTGCATAATGAGACCTTGTTTCAAAAAAAGAGAAAGTAAGGGTTGGTCAAAAAACAAATGAAAAAGAAAGAGAGAGGGCGGTGTGTGGGAAGAAAGTGGAGTCTGTCACAGGCCAGTGGAACAGAAGGCAGGTGACTTGTCGCCTTTCTCCTTCAGACCACCTGTTGAGTGACCTCAAACAACTTGGTTGTCCTCTCTAATCTCTGTTCAGCAAGAAGGAAATAATTATCCTTTCATTTCACATTGGTCCTTGTATAAAATTACAACCCTTTGGAAGGAAGCACAGTCCTCAGAAGATTCTAGCTGTGTGCTGCTGTGCAGAGGAAAGGTGGTACGGTCTAGGTTCTAGACAGTTCTCGGTTGCCAAAATCCTCCAGAAGGTGACTTGGTGTAATCCAGTAAGAGTGAGGGCCCTAAGCTGGGCCTGAACATAGTCCTGGCTGGAGAACATTGCCTTCTGACGGCTGTGGCCCCTGGACTGTTTTCTGCACTAGCCTATAGGAAATTTTCAGGCAGCTCCTAG
The DNA here is from genome assembly GCA_004027915.1 of Capromys pilorides. NCBI lineage: Eukaryota > Metazoa > Chordata > Mammalia > Rodentia > Capromyidae > Capromys > Capromys pilorides. The sequence continues at coordinate 10,101 of PVKN010003750.1, read as the reverse complement.
AGCTCCAGGCTCTGGCTGGATATAACAGCTGGCCCAAGAGATCCTTGCCATGAGCTACCCCTTATGCTTGGTTTCTGGCTGGATTTGTTCCTCATAGGAGGAAGCAGAGACACAAGACAAGAAAGAGGAGGGAAAAAAATGAAGTACAGTGCTTATTCAGCCAGCGTTCACCCAGAAGGCCAGAAAGTGGCCCAGGCTCCTGGCCCAAGACCTCTCCTACAAGCTGTAGCCACCCCTGGAATCTGGGCTCCACTTCCCTCTGCTCTCAACCTACAAGTAGAAATGACCTGTCCTGCTTGTGGCCCTGGCTGCATCCCTTGTCCTTCATCCTACACTCCCCTCTCCTGGGAGTGACAGGACACTGTCACTGTCAGTGCTTGGGACATCCCCACCTCACTAGGCCTTGCCTTATCAACACACACAGGGAAAAAAGAATTACATTTATATACAAAGGTTCTGACATGTGAAACTTCCAAAAATGATCTGGTCAAATATCAAGGTCTACACTGGATTTCAGACTGAAATAGCTACCATTTTGGGGTCACATTAATTGTTCAAAGATGGCCTTAGAACAATTCCTCTCTATGAAAAGCTACATGGAAAATGAATCCACAGCTTGTTTCTACCATGACCTAACTAACCACTAAACTATGAAGAATAGGCAGGAACCACCAAAATTCAGGTTTAAAAGCTAAATGTGGTGACACATATCTGTAATCCTATAAATCTGGGAGGCTGATGCAGGAGGACATCAAGTTTGACCCCAGCCTGGGAAATGTAGACATTTAGTGAGACCTTGTCTCAAAATTTTAAAATGATGGCAGGAGGCTAGGGGTGTGGCTCAATGCAAAGGTCCTGAGTTCAATCTCTAGTACCAAAAAAAAAAAAAAAAAAAGTTTTAGAGTGGAGCTTTGCCTAGCATCCTGAAAACATCACATGCATCCTACCAAAAAGCCAAATTGGTGATCAGCATGATTTTTGAAATTTCACCAGTAGAGAGGTGTAACTTAGCCATTAGGCCAAATGTAAGCATTGTTCCCTGAAAAAAGTAATTTAGTTACACTTGATTAATAGTTCCATTACGCACAGGGCACTGTGCTAAGTGCTAGGTAATGTTTTAATCCTGCCACTTACCCTTGAGTGTGAATAAACTGGGTATCAGGGGAAGCAATAAAAACCACTGAGAATCAAGGAAACATGAGGCACAAAGGGAAGAAGCTAAAGACAAATTTTGCTTTTGTGGATGCTGGACTCAAAGGAGATGCTAGTATAGAGATAGAGATAGAAGCAGGGCGTCCACAGACATGGGTGATGTTTAAAACTATGGGACCTAACCAGGCGTGGTGGCACACACCTGAAATCCCAGCACTTGGGAAGCCGAGGCAGGAGGATCAGTGCAAGTTCGAGATCAGCCTGGGCTACAAAAAGTGCGCTCAAGGCCAGCCTGAACTGCGTAGCGAGACCCTGTCTCGAAAAGACTAAATAAATAAATAAAATAATAAAATAAAACTGTGGGACCAGATAAAGTCCCCCAGGAAGAAGGCTAGAAAGGAGAGGGGAGCAGATACCCAAAAACTAAGCCTTAGGGCTTCTAATTTGAAAGGGGAAAAGCAAATCTAAAAAAGAAAATGGAGAAGGAACAGCTATTGTTTTTTGTTTTTGTTTCTGTTTTTGTTTTTGTATGTATTTAGGACAGGATCTACACGGTCTCACTAGTAGATAGGACTCAAAGTGATTCTCCTGTTTTTAGCCTCCCAAGTGCTTGAATTACAAGCATGTGTCACCACACCCAGTCTTAATCACCTTCTCAGTGTGCCCCAGGGGCAGGGCCAGGCACAGCACAAGGGCATCAAATCCGGGATGTAATGCTCTGCCTAAGCAGGCTCTTTGGTCTGCTGAGCTATCAGGCTGGCTCTTAGGAACAGCTATTGAAAGAAGAAGTCTTGAGTCCTGGTAGCTACTGCAGAAAGTATTTCAAGAAGAAAGGAGTGATCAACTGACTTAATATATTACTGGTGGGTCAAACGAGAATGGAAAATGAACCACTGAATCTGTCAACATGGAAGGTGACCTATCAAGGTGACCTTGATAGATGAAATTTCACTGTCATTGGAGGGACAGAAAGAAGTCTGGCTAGAGTGTGCATCTGAGAATATGAAGCCAGGAAGGAGAAGTAGTGTACACATTCTAACTTTTGCTGTAAATGCTCAGCAGACTCGTGGTGAGGCAAACAGAAGAAAATGCAGGGTCAAGGATTTTTTAAAAGATAGGGACCATGGTATCCCATTTAGCATGCGGATGAGAATAAACCAGTTAGAGGGGAAATGTGATGATGTAGATGAAGGTGGAATTGCCAGAGTGGTGCCTTTAATAAGCAAGAGGTGAAAGGGTCATGTTCAGAGGAGGGGCTGGCTCCAGGTGGACTCGTGATGGTCCACAAGAGGAGGGAAGACAGGGGACATGAACCTGACTACTGGAGGTTGGTATTTGAGGCTGTGGGAGGATGACAATTTATTTTTATGATTTCCCTTTGCTGTGGAAGCCTGAGAAGAAAGGCAGCTTGATACAATTGTCACAAGGAGTAGGAGAGTGACTGGGCTTGGAAGAGAATAGAGGTTTGCCAGGCAGCAACGAGGTCCTTCTTGGATGAGGTGTGATTGCAAAGGGAGACATTCCAGCACAGTCCTGTGTTTTTCTCCATGCTTACATGAAATAGCAGAAAATTAGACTGTGTCAACGTTGGGATTTTGATAGACCCATGAACTGAGGGAATGGCCAAGAAGCCTGCATTGGTTAACTACTCCTGTGAAACAAATTACCTCAACCTTACTGACTTAAAACAGTAAACATTTATTATCTCATAGATTTTGTGGATCTGAATTTGGGAGTGACTTGGCTGGGCACATCCAGCTTGGGGTCTGTTGTGAGGTTGCAGCCATGGTGGTGGAGCTGTCCCAGAGCTTCTTGGACTGGAGGGTCTGCTTCCAAGATGGTCCGCTCACACAGCAGGCAGGTTGGTGACGGTGGCTGCCAACAGAAGCAGTTCATCTCCATCTGGGCTTCTTCCCAGGCTCTTGGGTAGCTTCACAGCATGACAACTGGCTTCTCCCAGAGCTAACAACCAGAGTGAGGTCCAAGCTGAAGATGCCTTTTTCTTTTTTAAATGAATTCCATTGGTATTTTTGTTGGCATTACATTAACCCTATAGAGCATTTTTGGTAATATGGCCATTTTGACAATATTGGTTCTACCTATCGGGAAACAGGAGATGTCTTTACACCTCTCTGTCTGTCTGTCTCTGTCTGTCTCTGTCTCTGTCTCTGTCTCTGTCTATCTCTCTCTCTCTCTCTCTCTCTCTCTCTCTCTCTGATGCTGGGCATTGAGTCAGGGCCTTATGCATGCTTGGCAAATGTTCCACCAATAAGCTATATCTCCAATCTATCCCATTTTTTCTTTCTTTTTTCTGTTTTGTTGTTTTTGTTCTTTTTGAGACAATCTCACTATGTAGTTCAGACTGGCCTTGAACTTACAGTAATCCTCTTAATTCAGCTTCCTGAGTGCTGGAATTACAGGTATATACTTCCATGCCTGGCTCCATTTTCTAGTATTTTCTTTTATCTCTTTTTTTTTTCAGAGTCCATATAGTTGTTTCCCTTAAAGTTCTTCCACTTTCTTAGTTAAGTTAATTTCTAGCTATTTAAATTTTTTGAAACTATCATACATGAGATTATTTTCTTGATTCCTTTCTCATTGGCAGTATAAAAAAAATGCTATTGATTTTTGTATGTTGATTTTGTATCCTACCACTTTGCTCAATTTGTTTATTAGTTCTAAGAGTCTTCAGGTGCAGTTTTTGATGAAAATATCCTTTTCTTTAGAGGAGGCAAGGTGGGGAGGGGTTGTGCACTTGGCAGGCAGGCACTGTGCTGCTGAGCTGTATTGCCAGCCTCAAGATATTCTTTTTGACCTGGACTCAGAAGCCAGATTGTATTACTTTTGCCACATTTTATTTGTTAGAAGCCAGTCACTAAGTCCAGTCTATCTGCAAGGCAATGTTTTAATTTTTTTTTTTTTTTTAGGGAAGGGTCTACAGTGTGTTCAGGGTCTCACTACTAGATCAGACTCATGGTGCTCCACCTGTTTACAGCCTCCCAAGAGCTGGGATTACAGGTGCACGCCACAATACCTAGTCTCATCTGAAAGGCAATTTGATTCCATCTTTCGAAAGCAAGAATATTGTTAAGGAATGAATGTCTGTATTTTCACCCTCTGTTATGGTTTACAGCTAGATGTTCCCCTAAAGCCTCATGCACTCATGGGTGGGGCTTTGGGGAAGTGACAGGGGCATGGGATGATCTTGAATTAGCCTACTGATGAGTTTACAGTTAACTGTGATGTGAGGACGTGAAGCCTGCTCAGAGAAGGTGGGTCACTGGTTGCGTGGCCTGGAGGGCTGGATCACCCTCCCACCTCCCTCGAGCTGTTTTTCCTCTGCCATGCCACCCGACCTTGGATCAGCTGAGACCATGGAGTTAAACCTCTATGAACTGTGAGCCAAAATAAGCCTCCCCTCCTTTAAATTGTGAATGTTTGGGGAGTTGGGGAGATAGCTCCGTGGCACAAGTGCCTGCCTGGCAAGTGCAAGGTCGTGAGTTTGAACCGCCAAAAATAAATAAATAAATTGCAAATGTTGGATATTGTGTCTCAGTGACAAAAAAGTAACTAAGACACCCCCAACTTTCTATGTTGAAGCCTTAACCTCTAGTAGGGCTGTGTTTGGAGGTGGGGGTCACTCAGAAAGTTGTGCATCAGTAAATGGCAAGGAAACTTGGTAAGAAGTACATTACTAGGCAATTTTGTTGTATGAACATCAGGGTACCTATACAACTGATGCTGTAGTCCAGGTTGGCCTTGAACTTGAAACAATCCTCCTGTCTCAGCCTCCGGAGAGCTGGTATTATAGGCATGTGCCACTACATCCAGCATATTACTGTACAGTCTTACGGGATCGCCATCAGCTATGTGGTCCATCATTGAAATATTGTTAGTTGGTACATGTAATTAAGGTTACATGAGGCTACTACAGTATGGGCTATTTCCTGGGTTCACCTTAAAGAATTAAGATGCAAGAAAGGATGAGAGGATTAAAGCACCTGCAAGCAGGCACAGGGGCAGGGGCAGGAGCAGGGGCAGGGGCAGGGGCTCGATCCCCAGGCCTCCCCGTGCCAGCTGAGATAGTAATTGAGACTGGGTATGGTGAGGTGCGCCTGTAATCCCAGATCCTGGGAGGCTGTAAACAGGCAGATCACTACAAGTGCAATCTAGTAGTGAGACCCTGAACACTCTGTTGACCCTTCCCTAAAATACAAAAAAAAAAAAAAAAAGAATGAGAGAGGGGTGAAGGGCCAAAAGAGAAGCCTGAAGTTTGGCCAAGGACCAGCCCCTGTCCACAGTCCTGCCTCTCTTATTGGCCCGGGGTTTATAATTCCGGAAAATTTTAAAGGAGTGCCCTTCCCTGCACATCCTGCAGTGATGCACAGCCCCCGGGATCATTTAGACACAGCAAGTACATGTGAGCCTTCATGTTAGCGAACTGCAAAAGATACATTTTCATGAGGCCCAGAAAAGGGCCTGAGAGGTGCAGCCAAGGACAAAGAGTTGTTCAAAACTCTCCTCACCACTATGCTCAATTTTTTTTTTAATCTCATCAAGAGACTGCTGGGAAGGCAATGAACTCACTGAAGGCAAGAACGGAGTCCTGGCTCCAGTTCCTCCTGCGGCATAGAACTCAAAGCCTATCCCCAGCCGGGAGCCAAGCAAGCACTGTACTGGCTGAATTGCAGGGACCAAGCGGGGAGGAGAGGATATGGCCCTGGGGGAGGGAGCTGGAGCCCACAGCCCCTGCCACCGTCTTCTGCTGAGGGAATTTCTCAGCGAAGCCTGCCAGGACCTCTAACTAGAGCTCCACTGGCAGCAGCAGCAGGCTGTGATTGCTCATTGTGTTTGGTTATAATTAGCAGCACATTCTGCGATGGCAAAGCAAGCAGCGAGCAGGAGCAGGGCTGAGGAAAGGCTGCCACCCTCACAGCTACCAGCCCCCATCCCTGGGCTTCTCTTTTACTTCCCTGCCCTGCCTGCAGGGGCAGGAAGGACCCTGTGGCTCGCAGATCTTGATCCCTGATAAAGGACCAACCACAGCGTTCTCCACAGCCCAAGAGGAAGTGTCTACCGTGATTGCGCGACAGGGTGGGCTGAAAAATGTGCGCTCCCTGGCTTCAGGGCCAAGTCTGGCCTGCAGTGTATAAGCAGTGTGACCTCAGGCAAGTGAGCCTCGGTTTCCTCATCCGTACAATGGAGCCGGTGTGATAGTACTCATCTTCTTTGTAGATGTGGGGAGGTTTGAAGGGGAGGAGACACTGACAGCTCTTGGCAGAGTACCTGCTGTACCACTAGCTCTGAAGCTGCTATTGCAGAGAGGGTGGGAAGAAGTACCCTGCAGCTGGCTACCCTCTTCTCCTTTTCTGTGGAGCCAGCTCCCAGGGGTAGGGGTACAGGGGACTGACTGCCTTCTCCATTTCAGTCTCCCTCTGCTAGAGATATGGTCCCAGAGTTTTCAAACAGTGATTCTCAGCCAAGAGTGACGGTGCATGACTGTAATCCTTAGCACTCTGTGTGCCTTAGGCAGGAGGATGATCAACTTGAGCTCAGCCTGGGCAATTTAGTAACTTAGCCAGACCTTGCCTCAAGACACAAAATAAAAAGGGCTTGGGCTGTAGCTCAGTGCAAAGTCTCAGTTCAATTCCCAGAACAAAACACACACACACACACACACTCAGAGTAAAACATACTTTACCTAGTGATAAAGACATACACATACTAAAAGATAAAACAGAAACCTAAGTTTCATGAAACAGCATTTATCCAAACTAACTGTGATGCATTCTAATAGGTTCTGTTTTCTTCCCTTCTCTCATATATTTATATATTATTTATATATTCCCTTCTATTTAAAGTATATTCATATATAAGGTTTTATACAAACTAAAGTACTGAATAGTTTATGTGTAATATAGATTATGTATATATTTATTTGTATTACTCAAATTTACCTTATATAATGCATAAAATAGAACGAGACCAACTGACTAAACAGAATTCTTAATCCAACAGTGGGTTAACACCTTCTGGCTGAAAGCAAGTGCCCCAGGAGGAAGAGGCCAGGTAACTCTCTACCCTGGCTGTGAATTAAAAGGCTCTTGGTCAGAAAAGCTGGAAACTTCACTTTAAAACCACAGAGGCATAAAGGTGGAGCACGACTTTTTGTCCATGATGAGAGTGAGTTTTTACATTAAGTTGTTTGGAGCTTCAGAATCAGACTTTCCAGAAAAATAGGGAAGTCACCCAACCTTTGCTTATCTATCAGCCTGAGACCTAACTTTATCTTAGCTGGGGTTCCAGCAAATCTTCCAAATGCCACAATGTCTAGGTGCCAGAGAAGTCAAGATTTACGGAGACTCAGCCAGACAGGAAATGCTCTTAGCTAGGCTTATATTTATGGTTTTTTTCCATAACAAAATCAAGACATGTGGCCTCACAAGTACTTATGAGGACAATAGGATAAAATACATAAACCTGGAAATGTCCTGGAAAGTCCCTAACTTGAGATCACATGTTACCATAAGAAATGGAGAAACTGATGTAACAGAGTCAGACAGTGAGAGAAGTCTTCTCTCCCAAGCACTGAGGTCTTGCCCTGTGATTTGTGGGGAAGAATATGTAGCTTTCTAGAACTTTCTGGAATGCCAGAATCTTTTGCTAATGCCCATGCAGGTGTTCAGTTATTAAATATGCTAGTGAATCTGCAGAGGACTGGATCCTGATTAGCAAGAGAGGGAGAGAGTAAAGGGAAAATGAGAAGCCTCCAAAGTGTTTTCTAATTTTGCTTAAAGCTGCATGGGCTCCCAGCTTCTTGCTCCCTGACCCTGATCTAGTCTCTCTCTGGTCTCTACTCTCAACTCTCAACCACATCCCCGTGTAACCCTCAGCCAAAGATGTCATCAATAACTCAAATGGCCATAGGTAAGTGTTGTTACTGAAGGATGAAGAAAGACTGAGTAGGCTGAAATTACACAATTGGCTGTTTTCATCACAGATTGGTTCCCCAGGTAGCGTGATAAAATAATTTCCTTGTCATTTTGGTTCTTAAAGGCTAGGATTCCTCCATTCTACACTAAGACTCAGGTTTCTAGCACCTGAGTAAGTCAGATATGGTGGCTGAAGCCTGTGGTTCCACCACTTGGGACACAGAGACAGGAGGCTCACTGTGAGTTCAAGGCCAGCCTGGACTACATAGCAAGACTCTGTGTCAAAAGATAAAAAAGAAGGGCGAGGAGCTAGCTCAATGGTCTAAGTGCCTGCCTAGCAAGTGCAAGGACCCAGGTTCAATCCCCAGTACTGCATATTGTGCTGGTCCTGGAACCCCGAGCACACCATGCCGGCCACTGAAACCAGGTGTAGTGGTGTGTGCCTGTAATCTCAGTGCTGAGGAGGCTGAGACAGGAGGAGGATCACTGTGAGTCCAAGCTGTGTAGTGAGATCCTGTACCAAATAAATAAATAAATAAGACTGAAAAGGATATATATATAAAAAAGAGCAAGCCAGCCTAAATAGGAAATTAGATCTGTGATAGTACCTATGAATACCATTCTCCAAACTTTCCTGTCACAATTTCTTCTCTTTCCAGCCTGTGTTAGTCAGTTCCTTATTGCTATAACAAGATATTTGAGGCTGTGTATTTTACCAAAAAAAGAGATTTACTTGGCTCATATTTCTAAAGCTCCAAGAGTGTGGTACCAGCATCATCATGGCTCTGGTGAAAGCCTCACAGAGGGTGGCATTCATGGTGGAAGCCCACGCAAAAGGGAGAGGTAATATAGAAAGACAGGAAGCCCGAGAAAGTGGGATCCCACAAGTACTACTTAATCCCTTCTGAGGGCACAGTTTCAATGACCTAATGATCTTCCACTAGGTTCTAACTCTTAAAGGTTCCACCACCTCCTAATATCACCACATGGGGACAAAGCTTACAACATCTAGTCTGTTGGAGGACAAGCCACATTCACACCCTAGTGACATACATTGCATATCCTTCATAGCACAGGTAGCCAGTGGAACAGTCATCTGCAGCCTGAGCCTTCTAAGAGCTCCTCAGAGCACCTGGAGTGGACCACAGAAAGAATACTGTGTCCAGCATATGCTCAACAACCTGTTTTGGCTGCCCAGGCAGGAAGCCAGATGCGATGGAGAAGAACCCTCTCTAGGCCTTCTTACCCTACAGTTTTCAAGGAGAGAAAGTGAAGGGCAGACACAGGATTCTCTTGAGACTTCTCTTGATCTCTATTGCAACCAAACAAGTCCAGCTCAGTTCATGAGATCAATACCTAGCAGACCTGACTTCAGTGCCAGAAAATAATCATTTGCCTGACCACAATGCTCCAAATTCTGACCCCACTCTTCCTAGGTCCTGCACCTTCTGGAAACCACGCATTATTTCAAAACCCTCCTGTTGTTACTTTCTGCCATCTGCCTCCTTTGCTCACTTGTTTCCTATGTCTGTGTTTCTGGGAATCTAATTGTCATTAAATTACAGGGTACGACTAATAGGAGGGTGAGAACCTAGCTAATGGCTCAGTGTTCCACTAAGCAACAATTGTAGTAATCAACAAGCTAAGAGCTCCTGTGCATTAGCTGGAGGTTGCTGGGGTTTCCTGGCCTACGTGCTCTCCATACCCGTCTGAACAACTGAATACACTTCACAGGGCAGACTGGAAATTCAGAGGCAAATGAAGATGCAAATAACATGACTGAGAGCCCATGGGGAAAAGGAAGAAAATTCTTTCAGGAATAAGAAGTTGAAGCAAGCCGTTGCTGCTACTGATGTATAACATGCTACTATTATTGGTCTTTTTATATAAATATAAACATATATACATGTCTATAATTTTAACTTTTGGAAATTTTAACTGTGCTATCAGTTTTGGAAAAAGTTATCCCAGTTTACTGTGTTGAGTTGGCATTGTACAGAAATTAACAGCCATATTG